>CM040396.1:82523301-82628301 GCA_022702515.1 Ilyophis sp. 1 JC-2022 | reverse complement strand
CAAGGCCATGGTTTAGTTCCTGTTACTCATCTAATAGACCATCACTGACACCATGTGATTAATCGGTTATAAAGCTTATAGCCAAGTATGTGGCAGCTATGAGAACACAAATAAGCATGGATAATACATATTCATTTTAGAGTTATTTTATAACTGTGAAGTACAATGAACAGATAGCATTGCCACCTTTATTCTCTGATGACAACCAATGAAGACCATAATGGCTGAAATGGCTCGTGTTCTGTACTAAAATTTTGGGAGAATTTCATTACTTGTACAGTAACTCACAGAATATAACCTTTATTATTTTACATGTGTATGTGTCTTTTCATATAATTTCACTGGAGTTTGACAGGCTGTACTGGACAAATGAGCGTGATTTCTATAATGGCTCTTATTATATTAGAAGATTCCTCAGATCAACTCTCTCACTCTTTGATGAGCGTTGTGACCGGAGTTCC
Source organism: Ilyophis sp. 1 JC-2022 (assembly GCA_022702515.1). Classification (NCBI taxonomy): domain Eukaryota; kingdom Metazoa; phylum Chordata; class Actinopteri; order Anguilliformes; family Synaphobranchidae; genus Ilyophis; species Ilyophis sp. 1 JC-2022. The sequence continues at coordinate 82,627,840 of CM040396.1, read as the reverse complement.
ATAATTTATGTTGTCAATTTTCACTGGCTGATATCCCAGATAAAGTCAAGTCGACCTTTTTGTCCGTGGCAGTAAATGAGAATATATAATCAGTGCCGTATTTATTATATAGCATAGGTCAATAAGGTTTAATATGTACAGATGCTGAACCGTTTTATATACTTCACTGCAAGCACCCTATACCTTTAAATATCCCCCTTCCACATCCATATTGAATGCCCGTTCAAAGCTGAAAACCCTCTCTTTTTCAGTCTAACAGAAACAGCCGAGCTGCAGTAGCTACTGTACTAAAAGCTTGCACAGATGACACTGGTGCTGGTAGAGAGAATGCGACAGCTTGGCCAAACGCGTTCCTGGGCGCAGTTTTTTTCCGCTGGTTGTTGCTGTGGTCAATTTTGTGGTGCCTCACGGGACTGCAAACCCCGGTCCATGCCGGTGCGGTCAGAACCTGGTCCAGATCCGTAGGGTTTGAGTACACTCACACCCGAGGATGAGTGACACTGATGTAGTGGCAGCATGAGTCACATTGTACCATCAGCTGTGCCTTGTACCTACATGTCTTGTGATATCTTTCCCACAGCTCTGGGTCTGCAGATTATTTTCTTTCTAAAAAAAAAAATCTTAAAAAACATCATGCCATTTATTTAAAAAGGACACATGGACAATCTAATTCTCAATCTTCAGGAAAGGAATAATATTTCCAGTTACAGGAGTGAAATTATCCGGCCATAATCCTATTTGCATGGTACTCATGCCGAAGAAATGATGTGCCCACTGATGTTACATATCCCACGGCTGTTATAGTTAACCTTTGTTCCTAATGTGCTGTCAGATCAATGTTTACTTTCGACGTTTACTTCTAATTTACTGACCTGAAATTCCAGCATCCCACTTCTCACCTTTTTTGCCACAATACACAATACAAAGTTGCCCTTTACTGACCTATGAGCCTTGCCCAGGGAGCTGCCTGTTTTGATCTAAACAGTTATACAGCACTGTGCAGTGGAAGTGAAGATCGACAAGGAGAATCTACCTGACAGAATCGCTCACCCTACATAGAATTGCTGAGGTAAAATCTATTAAAATGAACAAAGACTGAAAAAGAGAGAACCCCCAAGAGAGAAGGCATTTCTTTCAGAAATGATCATGTGACCAACTGAAATGCAACCATTATACAATAACCTGATGACATCAGCATAAATAATGAATAAAGGACTTAGACTCATGTCTGGTAAGTTAACAAAGCAAATGTCATTGTGGTGTGCTGGGCCAGCACGCCACAGGAAGAGGGTTATCTGTACAAAATAATACAATAAGGACAATACAACACTCTGGTTCATTGCAACACAAGACTCAGTTCTGGCCAGGGCTTTTGTATACAGCAAAAGGTATGGTGATCACATTCCTATCGATGGCATTTCTTTTCGAAATTTAGCAGAAAACTGCTGATTTAAAGGTTGATTGCTTAAAGGGTAAGTACACCCTAGACCACCTTCTTTTTTTCCTTTGTATGCCTACCGTATGATGAAACTTATGCATTCATTTCAACAATTCGGAAATAATATTGTATATCATAAGAAACTGGTAGAAAAGCATCTTTGTGCTGACCTCTTTGGAGGCACCTCTACATCATATGGATAACAGCCGGCACCTGATTGGTTACTACGTACTACAATCCTTTTGTTTCGGCTCTACGTTTTAAACCCCTTGGAAAATTTGGTCAATTCTCACCTATGTAGGGGTGCACTGTTTAAGTTTTTATAACTCCAGGTGTGAGCATCACAATAACTTGCTAAATGGCTTAAATGAAACAAGACAGTTGTACCATTTACAATACGAAATTTGATTTGTTTATTTTCATAATTTAAGTCAAAATAAAGTGCCACAAATGCAAAGAAATGTGCAATTTCTAATTTCTTTAGTTTGCCACAAAATACAGAAAGCTACATAAGTGAAACAGGTAAATCTATACATGTCCTGGATCATAAACTCCAAGTGTGCAAAATCTGAGGATGATATGCAGAACTACTAAATATCTATGATGCTAAATATAGGCAGTGTACCTTGTTGTATCCAAATCAATCCAAATGGCTAAATTGCGCACTGCTCTAAATAAAAACAAATAATGATATATTTAATTACAAATCAACAGTTTTGGCTCATAAAACTACATTTTGCATCATTTTCAAGTGGCAATTACTATATTTTCATCAGTATGGGGAATCAACATTGATATTGTGTTATAAGCATCAGTATCGGTCATCAACCAATTTTCAATGGTCAAATCAAAAATTTGCTTTCTGATGGTAATGGTCACCGATGTATTAGGTTGAAATGGAAACATTTAATCAATGTAACAATAACAACCAAAGTCATCATGCTGATGAATTGATTTTTGATCAGATTAATCAGATTCTGGAGCGCTTTCATTTTCAAATAAAAAAAAATGTTTGAATTATTCATTGCCTGTTTCTGCGGTCGCTGCTGTATGCTAGCCTATACACTCGTATATATGTATGTTACGTGGTAAGTGAAAACATTTTTTTTTGGTTAAATTGGTTAAGTTGAAAGTTTTAGTTGCTACGACGAGGGTGACGTAGAAAAATAAACCGAATTAGACTTAACAGCAATGCGTGGGCTATTTGTGATTGATGCTAATGCTGCATTCGTTTATACATTTCCAACTAAAAATCCCAATATCTGAATAGGCAAACTGTAGAAAACTCAATTTCAACTAGGAGTTCCATGTCGGAAATCAGGGATCGGGAAATCAACCCTGACCTCCCAACTAGGAAGAACTTGACATCACATCATCATGGCAGCTCACACCGCGACCCATAACTTTAGTTTTTCAGCATGAAACTACTACTATTGCATGTATTGTGTCCATTAAGCAGAGGTTTAAAATAAATAAAAATGTTTGCATTTTTAAAATTGATGTCAATGTGTTATCTATTTTAGTAGCCTAACTCAATAGTATTTGGTTTGTTTTTTGTAGATTTTGAGCAGGAATTGGTAAAATGTAGTTATACAATGATATTATCATTAGCTATGATAGATTACATTGATAATTAATTGATTTAACATCAGTTACGTTGATTTCCATTGTTAACATCAACATTGTTTCAACATTATTTCAATGCATTGATTCAACGTAAACTCGATTAGCACTTGGATGCAGAATCAACATCAGAGATCAACATTGAATCAATGCTTCATCTGATATTAATGCAATGTTGATTCAATGTTTTCTGGGTTGATAACTATGTGTCCAAAGCCCTATACAAAACATGTCATGAAATGAATAAAATTTGTATTTAAAAAAAAGGAAAGTTTTACATGAATCTACCACATATCAGCGCACAGTAAATTGGAATGAGCATGTTCCATGCCCTAAGTACATACGCCATAACCAATATTATGAACAATAACATGAAAATTAAATAGTATTCCACCATCTGCAAAATGCTGCCAAATGTTCTATCTGCAATGAAAATTGGTAGCCTACTGTCATGATTCGTGGGATATAGTTTTTTTCCCCGTTGCGGTTCTCGTCCTGGTTTCCAAATTGAGAATCTATCGGAAATTTTCCATGTTCCGTTCCGGGGTTTTGCACCCAATAAGACGTTGCATATACCGCTGCGGCACTGCTAAGGTTCTAATGTACTCTATTGGATAAAAGAGCCGACAATTAAACCAGAATGAACTGTAATGAATGAGACAGGCTTTTCATGGCATGGGGGGTATTACGAGTTGACGTTTCAGAGTGTTGTATATTTCTCAAATGGATTGTACCAGACGATAAATTTAATTTAACCTGAATTTTAAAAGGAACATCTCCTCTATCTGTAAAACCAATGAGTGAATACTGTTCATAAACTCTCTTATTCCACATAAATAGTCCACTAAAATACGTTTCTAAAAATATTTGAGGTGAGAAATAACAGTTGCTGAATCTTGATTCTTATTTGATCTGCAATGTCTAGTTTGACAGTTTGATCAGAGTTAAACAAAATAATTTGTACATTTTTTTAAAATTATTATTATTATTTATTTAACCAGGATAGTCCCATTGATATTAAGAATCTCTTTTTCAAGGGAGACCTGGCCAAGACAGGCAGCAGCATAAACACATAGTTACAGACAGAAAACACAAAAAGAAACAACATTACAAGATATAAAAACAAGCATAGGGAATATTTTTTGGCCTATTCCTAGAGTTTGTAAGCAACATAAATTTGTTCTTATCTGCATTAAGAACGAGTTTCAGCTGAAATAGGGTATTTTGGACAAGAAAAGCATTTTGCAAATATTCAATGGCCTGTACAAGAGTTGACGCACAGCAGTGTCATCAGCATAAAAATGAAAATTAGCATCTGACCAGTTTTGAGCCAGATTATTTATATAAATAGTGAATAAAAGTGGACCTAATATAGAGCCCTGTGGTACACCCTTATTGACAGATACAATATCAGAACATAGCCCATCATATCTAATACACTGAGATCTATTACTAAGGTAGTTTGAGAACCAAGCGACTGCTTTCTCCGAGAGTCCTGAGTTAAGAAGTCTAAGTTGTAAAACATCATGATCAACTGTGTCAAAAGCTTTGGACAGATCAATAAAGAGTGATGCACAATGTTGCTTCTTGTCAAGTGCAACAGAAATGTAATTTACCATCTTCAGTGCAGCTGTGATGGTACTATGTTTTTTTCTAAAGCCTGATTGATATGTTGATAAAATGGAATCGGTGTATAAAAACTCCTTTAGTTGATCACTCACAAGAGCTTCAGGAATTTTAGCCAGTACTGATAAATTAGATATTAGCCTATAGTTATTTTAAATAACTGGGTCACCCCCTTTTAATAAAGGGAGAACAAAAGCAGATTTCCATATCCTAGGAATTTCATTATTTTCCACTGTAATGTTAAACAGATATACAAAATCAGCTGCCATTGTACGCTCATTACAACGGACACAGCTCCTCCGCACCCACCCCTCTCCCTCTCTCCTAGCGTAGTAGGTGGTACACTTTCTCTTTAAAGGGATAGTTCACCCATTTTGAAGAATTTTATATTGTTTTACTTACCCCCAAAATGGTATTTAGGGCTGTAGTGATGCTGTCCTGGTCACACTATTGTAACTAAATTGGAGTAAATCCTGAATTAGAGCAATGCTAACAATTAGCATTTTGCCATTGGATATAATGTCCCCCCAGCTAACTTTGTTTAAATAACCCATACGGAAATACGGAAGAACGGTTGCACGTTGGAACTATTTTGGCTGATAATAGCCCAACTCGCACTGATGAAGACGTGGTACGGTAGGATTTTTGTGATGTAGATGCCAGGGTCTACGCCACTATAGGTCACTGCACAAAGGGGTTAATTCTATAATGAAATGTGAGAACTGTGACCATTTGCTAAATGATACAGTATGACACATTTTATCATTTCAAAATCCTTCAAACCCAGTAGTCAAGAATTTCCAGTCAGATCTGATTTTATGTTGATCACTACAACCATCCTTCTACTACATGTCTCAATTTCATGCACTGATTGTTCCCATTATTATTATTATGATTATTATTATTATTATTTATTATATATTTTTAGTGGTAGTAGTAGTAATAGTAGTAGCTAGTCACATCAGCACCTCCATTGTGAGATGTTAGTAACAGTGTTATAAACAATGTAATAAAGGCTTCTGTTCATTGCAAGTGCAGGCACGTACAATGGCTACAAAGTGTTCTGCAATTGCATAACGGGGACGCTGTCAAAAACCCATCAAGCTGCCTCATTTCCCGTCAGCTGAGCCGCACAGCTATTGAGACGGAGGACTGCGCAGCCGGTCCATTCCTCTTCTGGTCAAAACTGAAAACGAGCGGCGCGCAGTCGTGACTGTGACTGAGCCGGATGTAGGCGGCCTTACCACTGCGAATTGAAGAGATTCTTCACCCGAGGGAATACTTCTGGTGCTGCTGCCATTCCTTTCTCTCTTGCTCCATCACCAATGCATCGTTGGGCACTCTGGCGATGCCTATGCTGTCCGCAAACAGGTTAGCACCTCTGTCAGTCAGCATGACGTGGTCCGTCTGTGTCCGACCGTCCCATTTCAGACAGTGGCCGAAAAAAGCATGGAAGCAGAGGAACCCAGTCACTACTACATTCAGAGAAACAATTATTATTTCTTTAAAAGGAGAATGGGACAATCCACCTTCCTTTTGTACAAAACAGGGTTCCTTGTTTATAATGAAAAGGAAACTTATTTCAACTTCTGTCTACTTATCCCATTCACCAGCATAGGGATGGCTTCTGCTGTCAATTCTTTAAACAAGTTAACTTTTTTATCTGCACTGAATACCTGCTCATTACTCATTCTGGAGATAAAGTGGGATGCATGGTGATCAGACCGTCTGTTACGTTATGCAAATTACACTGCGCCCGAGTGGTATAATGCGGACTTCCCACCTGAGTTTACGATACGGGTAACGGTTCATGAGCAGCAGAGAGGACAATGCAGGACAGAGCACAACTTATCGAGCTTTCGGTTACATGTTGAAACACCATCGATTTCATGATCAATTGACTGGCCTTGTGCATGTACAATGCGCCTGAGATAAGCCAGTACATGTCAGAGTAACAATGAGAAAAGACCTCACTGAAGGTTAAACAGAGTTCACCTTGACCTGGAGGAGTGTGTGCATGTGTGTGTGTGCATGTGTGTGCGTGTGCATGCTTCATTCCAGTCTCCTGAGAGAGAGAGATTAGAAAAAAGGCTAACGCTAGACACTTGTGAAAACACAGTGCCATCCATTATGTTGGGAGACCCAGATGTCACCCTCGAAGCAGAGGGATTAGGTCTTTGTTATGTAGTATCACGGCCCCTTTAAGCTAACCGATGAGCGTGCCACAAGACATGACACATTACTGCGACTCGCCTGTTATAAACGGTAACTCGATCCATACCTTCTGAGTCACATCTGTAGTTAAAATCTATATCTGTGGTGTGAATTCCCTCATTCACGCACCATTCAGACCTTCCTCCCAAAAAAAGAGTGGCCAGTCTTCAATTCACGTGCAATTCTGCCCTTTTCTATCCAATATTTATCAGCCTTTCTTTTCTTCTCAACTCGCTCCCTCACCTTTTCTACTAATGCTGGGTGATGTCATTTTTCCTTTTAGAGAGAAATGCACTTAGGATTGCACTGAGAACTGGACACACACATACATGCATATGCACGCACGCACGCACACAGCAAGTATTTGAAAAGAGATTATCTTTATCTTCTATAGCAACCGTGAATGTGACAGGGGTGGCAGAGGATGTAGGGTTGTATTTAAAAAGAACCCGCATAATACAGCTAAGCATTCTGCGCAGTTTTTCAAAATCTGTTTGATTTAATACCTCCTAGACCTATGACATAAACTGAGATCATGTATTGGCTCCCCTATATTTTATCCAAAAGCTTAAAAAGACACAGGCTTGACTCACTACACTGATTTCCCACCATTCACTCTTTAAAAGTAGAGCATTTACTTATAATGGAGGTGATGGCAGCAACTACAAAGTGGATTTAGTTTCTTCCCACATTTTTTTGATCGTATTGTAATCTCTCTCTGTTTGTGTCTCTCGCAGTGATATCAATTCAGACTGGTGAGGAATCATTAGCAAAGATTAGTAACCACCTTTATAAACTGTATTACAGCCGGACGGCTAAGAAATGGTATTCCTGTGTTAAAAAGCCAGGTCTTGGTCCCAGAGAGGTGCACCTGATTCAAGTGCTTGTGTGGAGAACAGTGCCCCCATACCAGGGTTGAATCCAGACTACACCAGTAATGGTAGGAGTCCTCAGTGGGCTGATTTTCACATCATTCACTAGTAACTCCTAATGGTTAAAGCACAATTGAACTTTGATAAAACTTTGGGTTGTGTAGTTACCTGGCCATGATATGAGTCCAAACGGTTGCAAAATATGTTTGTTAGTTGCTCTGGGCTTCCCTGGGGTGATAATCCAGAATAGTGTATTTGTTGCTTTCCATTCACTTCTATAGGGCAGCTAACGGTCTCCGCTAACGGTCTCAAAATGACACTTCTAGCATGTATACGAACGAAGCGGATTCTGTCAATACAAACAATAACTAGTCCTCGTACGTATTTTCGTGTAATTAAAATTATTTATAAAAGTACTATTTTCTTCAATGTTGTTAGCAAGCTACCAGAAAAACTAGCTAAATTTCAGCAGGTTGGTTTGTTTACCATAGATATATACTACGAGGAAGTTGTCGCTTCCATTTAAAAGTGCATACGAAGTCAAAATGGCCCAGAAAAAAGAAAGAATTATTCCGACACTGAAATCAAAGTTCTATTAGCAGGAAATAAAGCACTAGGCTACGGTCTTTCTCGCAGCCTAGAAATAAATAAAATAATTAATATATTAATTTCGTAATATTGTGATGGAAATAGGAATCTATACTCTGACACAGTAAACAGCAATTTGATGTATACCAATAAGCCAGCCGTCTCTGACCGCAGCATTCTGCAAACGAGTGCCCTGCAGAATGAAGCTGTCGTGGGCCCCTCCAGGCAACCGGGCCAGGACGCTGAGCAGTACATTTCGCATTTTATCATTTAAATATACAAATAAGTTAAGTTCGGCATGGGCTATTTCAGTATATGGTGCACTATCATAGGCCACCACACAAAGGGACACATTTTTCTATATAGCCTAACAGTTTATTTATTTATTGAGTGTTCACATGATAGCAAATCAGTGGCCATGCAGCTTCCGAGTGATCATGATGTTGTTGTTTTTTTTTATTCTTATAAAATTGATGGTGGGGCTGTGCTTCTGATTGGCTATCATACGAACAGCAAATAAATAGGAAAGATGTTTTTTTTTCTTTATCTGGAAGCATTCACGTGGCATCTAAAGTTTGGATTTTCACATCAGGTACCACATCAGGTATTATTGCAGAGAAAAAAAAGCTGATACGCCACATGGTGGTGATGATTGTTATTGTGCTCAGAAGGTATTTCATAAATATTGTCTTTGTTTAAATCACCCAGCCCTACTAATGTCCATACTGAACTGTGAGCATTAGAGCTACAAAAAAAATTTAACCAAAAAACAATGTTTGATTTGTAGAAAAGTAGCTCTTCTTCTGATTAAAATGAGCTCACAGCCAACTCTCTACCTGTAGTGAGAGCAAAGACATAGCCCCAAACTACCTTGCATGTACCAGGTACCTGCTTTACTGTGAACTACAACGGTGTCCGAATCAGAGCAAATTATCAGTGAAAAAGGGAGGTATCTCCAAATGTAACTCACACACCCACTTGACGCCACTGTAGTGAAAAACGAAGAAGGGTATACCTCTGATGTATACCTCTACCAAAATGTCAACTTTATCTGCGGCTATCTTAGTCCAGAATCTTTTTTGGCCGGCCACAAAGAGAGACTTAATTCGTTGCGCCTTGATCTGTTAAATAAGGTTAATGTTGTTTTTCTGTAGAATTACCCTTTAAGATCTGTTTTTAACTCAAGTTTTCTTAGGACATCCACCAGCCACCTCCCACCTGGGCGTTATTGCGTCCTTTTATCTGGTCCCTCCACTCATATTCAGTTATTGACCCAAAAGATCAGGCCTGGCCAACTCGCGGCTCTTCGGAGCCAGCTGAGGCTGAATGAAAGCGAACACGTCACAAAAACCCATTCACAATGGAACTCAGTCAAAGATAGAGGAGAAAATACTGTACCATGAGTTAAACTGTACTTTCTTGCAAAAATGGGAGATGCTGTGAGCAAAAAGGTAAAGCATTGTGTACCTTCTCAGCCAAATACCCATCTCTCAGCAAAAGCCCCTTTAATGTCCAGTGACATTTCGCAACACAGACAAAGACTTCCATCCACACTCTAAACTGTGGAAATCACAACTGAACGCTCTGAAAAGACAAAAACATAAAAACTTGCCTTGGTGACATAATATCAGTCCTGTTCTCAGAAAACCAAGACGTACACAATTATTTCAACCATTGTCTTGAATCACAATTGAATTTAGAATATGTGATCTGAGCAGAGACATCGAAACACAGTTACTCATAGCTTGAGCAGTTTGAGTTTTTAAGTGTAGTTTTGGCCACGGCACAATTAGCAGTTTTTGTACACCGTGTCAGATGATTTCTCTATTGAAGAGATACTTATTGATATCATGGCCATAAAGAACAGAGCTTGTGGACATGGCTAAAAGAGGCATGGCCTGTCTGTGATCAAATTAAACATTCCTTTACAGAAGCTGACTGCTATTTCAGTGGACACCGCCCCGTCAATAAAAGGGCAATCAAATGGGCTGTTGGGGCTTTGCAAGGCCGATGAGAGTTTTTGGGCTTTTCATTGCATTATCCATTGCAAACAGCTTGCCTCAAAACAGCTCAAATTTGAAAATGTCATGAAGACTGTGTTGGAGATTGTAGTTTATATGCACAATTGCTCTGCACCACAGAAGAACTGGATTACAACCTCCCTACTGATGTGACATTTCACTGCGCTGTCCAAATTTATGCTATCCGGATCTGCTGAGCCAAACAGGTCATTCGTGGACCAGCATGGGAAGGTACACACTAAACTGGCTCGATGGGTGCTTCATTTAGTGTTCCTCAAAGAAGAGGAAATCAAAGATGCTGACAGATCTTATACAGTCAGTGTTTGCATTCATGAGCAAACTGCAGCTGTTCCAAAGGCAAATTCAAAAGGAACCGACACACTTTCTGTCTATTGAGAAGAATCCCCACTGACATAGCTGGTGTGCTAGACCACAGTTCACAGAGAACACAGGTACGCGATGATACTGGTGGAACTTAAAGAAGCTTTCACAACAAATTTCAATGGCCTGCAGAAATAGGCACAGGTCTAATTTCTGGTTGACCTATATAGTGCCAAAATCAGCCGATTCCCTTCCTGACCACTGATGAAGCAACAACTAAGGTAGTAATAATCATATTGCAATCGGGTGACAGGCTCAAATGTACAATGAGAGAGGGAATCTTTACCGTTTGTAAATGTGCCCAAAAAGAGAAGTGCCCTAACATATGATACATATTATTATTGAATAATGGGGGGCAGGATAGTGTAATAGCCAGGGGATTGGGTTTGTAACATTACATTACATTACATTACATTACATTCATTTAGCAGACGCTTTTATCCAAAGCGTGATATTGCAACTAACATTGTACCTTTAATCTGATCATTCTGGGCCTCTGACTCTAGTTAGGTTGGCCACCCCAGCTTTAGATGTTTTTCACCTCTGTTGCTCATTTTCCCTGACTGGCTTTATGATTTATTAAATTTGGGATATGGAATATGCATGGGACATGTAGGATATGGCTTGCAGAATATCTACTCACTCAATATCTATATCATACCCTTTCCTGTTTATAAACCTTGATCATTCTCATCTGCAGCTACTGAGAGGTGTATCCTGGGAAATTAACTTCCCACCAACCCTAGGAACACACAGTGCATTGTTACCACCACATTTCCCCATGGCATCTCTTTAAAGTAGTACTTATGCATTTTTGGCACTCCCTATATTTGCCTGTCAAAATACAGAAATGTCATTTCCATGAAAAATAAAATTGGTGACTCATCCAATTAAGGCATCTGCAGGGTGGCACACAGTAAATTCACAGTAAAATGTCCACTGTTAATTCAACACTAACAGTGTTAATTAAACTCTGGTCAGATTAGGCTCATATGTACTCTGCTAGAGTTTAATTAACACTGGACATTTTACTGAGGGAGTCAGCAGGGACCCGCATCTCATCACTTTCTAGTGACTTCTGCTGGGCAATTTGGCACCTGCATGTCTGCCTGCTCAGCTGCACATAAAGTACCTTCCTCTGACTCACCTGTACATAAGCCTGACTGCTCAGCTGCACATAAAGAGCCTTCCTCTGACTCACCTGTACATAAGCCTGACTGCTCAGCTGCACATAAAGTACCTTCCTCTGACTCACCTGTACATAAGCTTGACTGCTCAGCTGCACATAAAGTACCTTCCTCTGACTCACCTGTACATAAGCCTGACTGCTCAGCTGCACATAAAGTACCTTCCTCTGACTCACCTGTACATAAGCCTGACTGCTCAGCTGCACATAAAGTACCTTCCTCTGACTCACCTGTACATAAGCCTGACTGCTCAGCTGCACATAAAGTACCTTCCTCTGACTCACCTGTGCGAAAAGCCTGCCTGCTCAGCTGCACATAAAGTACCTTCCTCTGACTCACCTGTACATAAGCCTGACTGCTCAGCTGCACATAAAGTACCTTCCTCTGACTCACCTGTACATAAGCCTGCCTGCTCAGCTGCACATAAAGTACCTTCCTCTGACTCACCTGTACATAAGCCTGACTGCTCAGCTGCACATAAAGTACCTTCCTCTGACTCACCTGTACATAAGCCTGACTGCTCAGCTGCACATAAAGTACCTTCCTCTGACTCACCTGTACATAAGCCTGACTGCTCAGCTGCACATAAAGTACCTTCCTCTGACTCACCTGTGCATAAGCCTGACTGCTCAGCTGCACATAAAGTACCTTCTTCTGACTCACCTGTACATAAGCCTGACTGCTCAGCTGCACATAAAGTACCTTCCTCTGACTCACCTGTGCGAAAAGCCTGACTGCTCAGCTGCACATAAAGTACCTTCCTCTGACTCACCTGTACATAAGCCTGACTGCTCAGCTGCACATAAAGTACCTTCCTCTGACTCACCTGTACATAAGCCTGACTGCTCAGCTGCACATAAAGTGCCTTCCTCTGACTCACCTGTACATAAGCCTGACTGCTCAGCTGCACATAAAGTACCTTCCTCTGACTCACCTGTACATAAGCCTGACTGCTCAGCTGCACATAAAGTGCCTTCCTCTGACTCACCTGTACATAAGCCTGACTGCTCAGCTGCACATAAAGTGCCTTCCTCTGACTCACCTGTACATAAGCCTGACTGCTCAGCTGCACATAAAGTACCTTCCTCTGACTCACCTGTACATAAGCCTGACTGCTCAGCTGCACATAAAGTACCTTCCTCTGACTCACCTGTACATAAGCCTGACTGCTCAGCTGCACATAAAGTACCTTCCTCTGACTCACCTGTACATAAGCCTGACTGCTCAGCTGCACATAAAGTACCTTCCTCTGACTCACCTGTACATAAGCCTGACTGCTCAGCTGCACATAAAGTACCTTCCTCTGACTCACCTGTACATAAGCCTGACTGCTCAGCTGCACATAAAGTACCTTCCTCTGACTCACCTGTACATAAGCCTGACTGCTCAGCTGCACATAAAGTAGCCTTCCTCTGACTCACCTGTACATAAGCCTGACTGCTCAGCTGCACATAAAGTACCTTCCTCTGACTCACCTGTACATAAGCCTGACTGCTCAGCTGCACATAAAGTACCTTCCTCTGACTCACCTGTACATAAGCCTGACTGCTCAGCTGCACATAAAGTACCTTCCTCTGACTCACCTGTACATAAGCCTGACTGCTCAGCTGCACATAAAGTACCTTCCTCTGACTCACCTGTACATAAGCCTGACTGCTCAGCTGCACATAAAGTACCTTCCTCTGACTCACCTGTACATAAGCCTGACTGCTCAGCTGCACATAAAGTACCTTCCTCTGACTCACCTGTACATAAGCCTGACTGCTCAGCTGCACATAAAGTACCTTCCTCTGACTCACCTGTACATAAGCCTGACTGCTCAGCTGCACATAAAGTACCTTCCTCTGACTCACCTGTACATAAGCCTGACTGCTCAGCTGCACATAAAGTACCTTCCTCTGACTCACCTGTACATAAGCCTGACTGCTCAGCTGCACATAAAGTACCTTCCTCTGACTCACCTGTACATAAGCCTGACTGCTCAGCTGCACATAAAGTACCTTCCTCTGACTCACCTGTACATAAGCCTGACTGCTCAGCTGCACATAAAGTACCTTCCTCTGACTCACCTGTACATAAGCCTGACTGCTCAGCTGCACATAAAGTACCTTCCTCTGACTCACCTGTACATAAGCCTGACTGCTCAGCTGCACATAAAGTACCTTCCTCTGACTCACCTGTACATAAGCCTGACTGCTCAGCTGCACATAAAGTACCTTCCTCTGACTCACCTGTACATAAGCCTGACTGCTCAGCTGCACATAAAGTACCTTCCTCTGACTCACCTGTACATAAGCCTGACTGCTCAGCTGCACATAAAGTACCTTCCTCTGACTCACCTGTACATAAGCCTGACTGCTCAGCTGCACATAAAGTACCTTCCTCTGACTCACCTGTACATAAGCCTGACTGCTCAGCTGCACATAAAGTACCTTCCTCTGACTCACCTGTACATAAGCCTGACTGCTCAGCTGCACATAAAGTACCTTCCTCTGACTCACCTGTACATAAGCCTGACTGCTCAGCTGCACATAAAGTACCTTCCTCTGACTCACCTGTACATAAGCCTGACTGCTCAGCTGCACATAAAGTACCTTCCTCTGACTCACCTGTACATAAGCCTGACTGCTCAGCTGCACATAAAGTACCTTCCTCTGACTCACCTGTACATAAGCCTGACTGCTCAGCTGCACATAAAGTACCTTCCTCTGACTCACCTGTACATAAGCCTGACTGCTCAGCTGCACATAAAGTACCTTCCTCTGACTCACCTGTACATAAGCCTGACTGCTCAGCTGCACATAAAGTACCTTCCTCTGACTCACCTGTACATAAGCCTGACTGCTCAGCTGCACATAAAGTACCTTCCTCTGACTCACCTGTACATAAGCCTGACTGCTCAGCTGCACATAAAGTACCTTCCTCTGACTCACCTGTACATAAGCCTGACTGCTCAGCTGCACATAAAGTACCTTCCTCTGACTCACCTGTACATAAGCCTGACTGCTCAGCTGCACATAAAGTACCTTCCTCTGACTCACCTGTACATAAGCCTGACTGCTCAGCTGCACATAAAGTACCTTCCTCTGACTCACCTGTACATAAGCCTGACTGCTCAGCTGCACATAAAGTACCTTCCTCTGACTCACCTGTACATAAGCCTGACTGCTCAGCTGCACATAAAGTACCTTCCTCTGACTCACCTGTACATAAGCCTGACTGCTCAGCTGCACATAAAGTACCTTCCTCTGACTCACCTGTACATAAGCCTGACTGCTCAGCTGCACATAAAGTACCTTCCTCTGACTCACCTGTACATAAGCCTGACTGCTCAGCTGCACATAAAGTGCCTTCCTCTGACTCACCTGTACATAAGCCTGACTGCTCAGCTGCACATAAAGTGCCTTCCTCTGACTCACCTGTACATAAGCCTGACTGCTCAGCTGCACATAAAGAGCCTTCCTCTGACTCACCTGTACATAAGCCTGACTGCTCAGCTGCACATAAAGTACCTTCCTCTGACTCACCTGTACATAAGCCTGACTGCTCAGCTGCACATAAAGTACCTTCCTCTGACTCACCTGTACATAAGCCTGACTGCTCAGCTGCACATAAAGTACCTTCCTCTGACTCACCTGTACATAAGCCTGACTGCTCAGCTGCACATAAAGTACCTTCCTCTGACTCACCTGTACATAAGCCTGACTGCTCAGCTGCACATAAAGTACCTTCCTCTGACTCACCTGTACATAAGCCTGACTGCTCAGCTGCACATAAAGTACCTTCCTCTGACTCACCTGTACATAAGCCTGACTGCTCAGCTGCACATAAAGTACCTTCCTCTGACTCACCTGTACATAAGCCTGACTGCTCAGCTGCACATAAAGTACCTTCCTCTGACTCACCTGTACATAAGCCTGACTGCTCAGCTGCACATAAAGTACCTTCCTCTGACTCACCTGTACATAAGCCTGACTGCTCAGCTGCACATAAAGTACCTTCCTCTGACTCACCTGTACATAAGCCTGACTGCTCAGCTGCACATAAAGTACCTTCCTCTGACTCACCTGTACATAAGCCTGACTGCTCAGCTGCACATAAAGTACCTTCCTCTGACTCACCTGTACATAAGCCTGACTGCTCAGCTGCACATAAAGTACCTTCCTCTGACTCACCTGTACATAAGCCTGACTGCTCAGCTGCACATAAAGTACCTTCCTCTGACTCACCTGTACATAAGCCTGACTGCTCAGCTGCACATAAAGTACCTTCCTCTGACTCACCTGTACATAAGCCTGACTGCTCAGCTGCACATAAAGTACCTTCCTCTGACTCACCTGTACATAAGCCTGACTGCTCAGCTGCACATAAAGTACCTTCCTCTGACTCACCTGTACATAAGCCTGACTGCTCAGCTGCACATAAAGTGCCTTCCTCTGACTCACCTGTACATAAGCCTGACTGCTCAGCTGCACATAAAGTACCTTCCTCTGACTCACCTGTACATAAGCCTGACTGCTCAGCTGCACATAAAGTACCTTCCTCTGACTCACCTGTACATAAGCCTGACTGCTCAGCTGCACATAAAGTACCTTCCTCTGACTCACCTGTACATAAGCCTGACTGCTCAGCTGCACATAAAGTGCCTTCCTCTGACTCACCTGTACATAAGCCTGACTGCTCAGCTGCACATAAAGTACCTTCCTCTGACTCACCTGTACATAAGCCTGACTGCTCAGCTGCACATAAAGTACCTTCCTCTGACTCACCTGTACATAAGCCTGACTGCTCAGCTGCACATAAAGTACCTTCCTCTGACTCACCTGTACATAAGCCTGACTGCTCAGCTGCACATAAAGTACCTTCCTCTGACTCACCTGTACATAAGCCTGACTGCTCAGCTGCACATAAAGTGCCTTCCTCTGACTCACCTGTACATAAGCCTGACTGCTCAGCTGCACATAAAGTACCTTCCTCTGACTCACCTGTACATAAGCCTGACTGCTCAGCTGCACATAAAGTGCCTTCCTCTGACTCACCTGTACATAAGCCTGACTGCTCAGCTGCACATAAAGAGCCTTCCTCTGACTCACCTGTACATAAGCCTGACTGCTCAGCTGCACATAAAGTACCTTCCTCTGACTCACCTGTACATAAGCCTGACTGCTCAGCTGCACATAAAGTACCTTCCTCTGACTCACCTGTACATAAGCCTGACTGCTCAGCTGCACATAAAGTACCTTCCTCTGACTCACCTGTACATAAGCCTGACTGCTCAGCTGCACATAAAGTACCTTCCTCTGACTCACCTGTACATAAGCCTGACTGCTCAGCTGCACATAAAGTACCTTCCTCTGACTCACCTGTACATAAGCCTGACTGCTCAGCTGCACATAAAGTACCTTCCTCTGACTCACCTGTACATAAGCCTGACTGCTCAGCTGCACATAAAGTGCCTTCCTCTGACTCACCTGTACATAAGCCTGACTGCTCAGCTGCACATAAAGTGCCTTCCTCTGACTCACCTGTACATAAGCCTGACTGCTCAGCTGCACATAAAGAGCCTTCCTCTGACTCACCTGTACATAAGCCTGACTGCTCAGCTGCACATAAAGTACCTTCCTCTGACTCACCTGTACATAAGCCTGACTGCTCAGCTGCACATAAAGTACCTTCCTCTGACTCACCTGTACATAAGCCTGACTGCTCAGCTGCACATAAAGTACCTTCCTCTGACTCACCTGTACATAAGCCTGACTGCTCAGCTGCACATAAAGTACCTTCCTCTGACTCACCTGTACATAAGCCTGACTGCTCAGCTGCACATAAAGTACCTTCCTCTGACTCACCTGTACATAAGCCTGACTGCTCAGCTGCACATAAAGTACCTTCCTCTGACTCACCTGTACATAAGCCTGACTGCTCAGCTGCACATAAAGTACCTTCCTCTGACTCACCTGTACATAAGCCTGACTGCTCAGCTGCACATAAAGTACCTTCCTCTGACTCACCTGTGCGAAAAGCCTGACTGCTCAGCTGCGCATAAAGTGCCTTCCTCTGACTCACCTGTACATAAGCCTGACTGCTCAGCTGCACATAAAGTACCTTCCTCTGACTCACCTGTACATAAGCCTGACTGCTCAGCTGCACATAAAGTACCTTCCTCTGACTCACCTGTACATAAGCCTGACTGCTCAGCTGCACATAAAGTACCTTCCTCTGACTCACCTGTACATAAGCCTGACTGCTCAGCTGCACATAAAGTACCTTCCTCTGACTCACCTGTACATAAGCCTGACTGCTCAGCTGCACATAAAGTACCTTCCTCTGACTCACCTGTACATAAGCCTGACTGCTCAGCTGCACATAAAGTACCTTCCTCTGACTCACCTGTACATAAGCCTGACTGCTCAGCTGCACATAAAGTACCTTCCTCTGACTCACCTGTACATAAGCCTGACTGCTCAGCTGCACATAAAGTACCTTCCTCTGACTCACCTGTGCGAAAAGCCTGACTTCCGAGCTGCGGTGTGATAAACGGTACATCCGCGAATGGCCAGATACACCGACAGTCCGTTTTCGGATTTGCGCACTGCAGTGTCCGCCCTGTAAATGCAGCTTTTCATGCAGTCCGTTTGATATCATAGAGTTCAGTGCTTTGCCCACTCGTGTGCGTGCGGCTGCATCTCTGAGTACCATTCGGGTCTTCAAATTGCTATAGCCTTTTTTATGTACTTAGTTGATTCAGATAATCCCAGTAGTCTGTGCCCTCAAATCAGTCATAGTGGCAGCATCAAAAATCTCAACTTTACACTGAAAAAGTATCTAAATGGTACACATCCTTTCCCTGGGTCCCATAAGTCCCAAGCTTAGGGAAAGGGAAAGGGAAAACCTCTCTACCCTCCTCCTTATTTTTTTCACTGAGTAATATCTGACTGACATTCTACCATTATTTCCGCTTAGAAATTTTTAAATATTAACATGGTTATTAATGCCATTTTTCTCCAGTGGTTGAAGTACGTTTCAGATCACAGGAAAAAAACAAGAGGTCAGTGAAGCCTGATCGCTGCATTGATCAAGGGCTGATGAATTTTTAATATCGAGCTGTTAAGAAGATCTGCGAAGGTCTTCCAGGGTGGATTCGGCAGGAGCCCAACATCATCTGTTTTCGCCAAGCTCAGCCACGGTGGGCTTCACTGGGTGACAATGTGAATCCCAAATATTTTAGTGGGTTTGTGACACACACCTTCACTGTTATTCCTGTGTAAATCAACAGAAACCCTGTTCAGTGACAGCTCACTGTCAAAAGTGGTTTAAAAACAAGTGTACAGATGTCAGGAGAGGAAGTTTTAAACAAATCACCAGGATGAAAGGCCATTATTCCTAACAATCTAAAACTGCTCAAAAGTCATCTTTTTTTCCACACATTCTATTTTCACAATGCAAATATTGTGAAATACAAGCAGTCAATTTGTCCCAATTCAACCTTCAACTAACTCTCACAGACAAGTTGAGAGACTGGAGCAAACCCCAGGCTACAATGCACTGATTTGCCAATTAGGAAGAATTTAATAGCACCCCAAAAAAAGTTAAATAAAAAATAATAATTTAAATAAATACGTAATAAATAAATAAGTTAGCCTACTGGACATGCTAACCTGAGTGACTCGGAAATTTAATTATTTACAGTGGCAGGTCAGATAATTAATTCTGTCAATAGAAATATAAATCAACATTTGATGGCAGTTATAGCTCCGTTTCCTGACCGAGAGGATAATGAGCTCATATTCTTAGCATGTGAATGCTGCTCCACTTCAGGCAGTGAAAAACATCGCCACACTGTGCGGTTCAAAAAGTAAAAAGCGCGTAATTATATCTCCTGTCAGTTGCTTTCATTGAAAGTGTCAGAAGAATGAATAAATCATGCGATATGCTATTTCAGGCCAGGCTTAATGCTGTGTCCTGTCGTGCCTTTGTAACAGGTCCCTGTCTCAACCTTTTCCCCCTCCACTCACAGATAACATCTCAAGAGGAGGAGACATTAGCAGCGGTACAATATTGGTATCCCGGGGACTGTAGCCTATAGGCTATTTGAAAAACAATAAATGCAATATTCACTGGACAAGATTTTGAACTTTTTCCCAGTAAAAACCATTCTATTTACGTACAGGCTGTAGGCCTAGATGAATAGAGCTGTATTGTAATGACGTCTGAAGCGCATTTTGAGAACTACAAATGTCCGTCTATTGCAGCGCGCGAGTTAGCCTAAATAGTCTACACACTAACCTTTAGCCGATACATGCAGAAGGCCTATAACTTTTTTGCACTGTTACCTTACCTCAGCTACCTGGCTATATGGTCATAATTTCACCATTTCAATAGATGATCTGCAACTCTGATTGCCTCTTTTCCATTTTGATTTGTATTCCGGTCCTTTTTGTCCCACTGTAATTGCTCCTAAATAGCTACACAACAAAAAGTATGCTACTATTAAAATATATATTTTTTAATTGACGAGCACATTGAGCAATAGATCTAATGTACGCATTCATGCGCTCGGCAATCGATTCCCAGGCTGCGTCACTCGCTTTATTAATTACTGTGGCGCTGCCTTTTTTGTGTAATCTTCATTTAACTATATAATGAGTTCCTGTTTCCCAGCTGTAAATGACACTGAACGTTATTTACGAATTATCTAATGTTTAAATTGCCATTCAGTTACTCGGGCTGTTTAAATAATCCATGAATGCGGACATAAATTTATTCCCAAAACATGACTTATTTTAGTAAACTTGGATTTTCTTAGCCAACTTTGTGAAATACCCCCCTGGTTTGTAGTGGTTTTAGCGCAAGCGCTTTCTGATAGCAATATGCCAAAAATGATCCTAACCACACCGCATCTTAAGACCAACCGTTTGGACACTTGCGTTTGGGTTAGCGCTGCTTAGCACCAGGTGTAAGATAGGGCCTAATATGTTAAATATCAGTCAGTCAGTCTAATATGGTCTCATTTTCTAGTCCTGGACATAATCCTGCAAACTGCTCAGCTCACACTTCTTTTTCTCACTGGCAAAAGCATTTCTACACCATTAATTTTCAGTCATGACAAAAGGGCACTGATTGAAATCATATAAAATCAGCCTCCATTGATTCCCTTTGATTTTCCCTTCTTTACATCACAGTCAAAATTACTCTTTAAACGCAGGAATCAAATAATCATTGATGTCGCTATAATGCTTTCCCGCAACCTGTGCAGTTCAAGTTTACGTTTTTTTTATTTCACATAAAATCCATCCCATACATGCAATAAAGCATCTGTGCTGCACCCATACAGTAAAATATCTTCTGATTTTATTTATAAGTGACTTCACCCTGATTGCTCAAAACTCCCCCTCACTAATTAGTCTAGCCCCCTAATTTTTTGTTCTTGTAACAGAGTGAGTAAGTGAGTGAATAAGATCATATCCAGCACTACAGAAAACGAATGACAAAATGTAAAACAAACAGCAAAATGCACGACTGCAGAGTTTCCAGTAGACTACCATAAATCTATGGTAGAATACTGTAAATATGAAACACAGAAAACACGTATAATTAAGGCCATTATAAAAATGTGGGGCCAGTGGCCACCATAGATTTAAGAGGTTTTGCATTGTCCCTACTTTACATGTTAATTACATTTGTCGATTGAAATCATCCAGATGCGAGATAGTGTAATGTTACAAGGCGCTTGACTATGAAACACGTAAAATTAAGCTGGTTGCTGGAGGCTGAATTGGGTCAGCTTGCACATTTAAATAATTGAAGCTATGTTTGCAGGGGAAGTCCCTTCACTCCACAATGCTGATTTCAGATGGCTGACAAGCCAATTTAAAAATATGGAGGCATATAAGGCTTAATCAAATGAGGGTTCACCAGAATTAGCAATTGAACATCTATAGACTTATTAGGTAAACTGTTCAGAATAAAGAAATGAAAATAGCCCTTTTCTTTCTTTAAAGGGTGTACATTTTGTATTGCATAAACATTCAAATGTAAACATTTTTGAATGTTAAATAATAAACAAAGAAATAAACATCATAATCTAAAATGGCCAAATATGATGTTTCATAAAAAAAATGTGCCTTGGTTCAAGGTGCAAACAACATAAAATGAACTATGACATACAGGGACATACAGGGCCATTTCTAGACTGCTTTGATTCGGGGGGTAGGAAGAGATGTTGGTGGGGCACAAGGGGGGACAAAGTAGGGGGGGGGGGGGGTCTGGGGGTCCTCTCCCAGAAAAATTTTAACCGGCTTTTAGGTTCTTGCCGATGAACGATCGGAAAAGCATTCAGAAGGGAACATGTTTTTAGAGACCGTTTTTTAAGATCCTTGGCTTTAAGACACTCAGATGATCATTTTTATGATTTAGTCGTGATGGAATTATTTACCTGCAGCAATTAATAGGAGTGCACATTGCCAGCTTGGAGCGAAGCAGAGCCTTAACAGCAACACAGAGACTGTATGGGGCTCCATTTCCTTGCACCTTCACATTTTACATGCTGTTCAGGGACGATCAAAATATAATAAACTTCATTTGTATAGCACCGTTCACACATAAAATTCAAAGCAAATGGCTTCACATTTGAACGCAATAATAAAAATAAAATAAAACCAACTACAGTAGTAAAAAGGAAAGGAAATTAAATATTATATATAATATAAAGGGCAGACATATTAAGAAGAAAACATTAAGGCCACAGAAATTTTTATATCAGCAAAGCCAGTATACTGGAAAGTAATCTGGAAAGTAATCCGAAAATCAGGTGATGTAGAAAGTGTCAACATTTATCTATGACAATAGAATAGTAAATTTGTGTCATGGTTTGTGGGTTATTGTTCATTGTCCGTTGTGGTTCTCGTCCTGTTTTCCCCGATTGAGAATCTATTGGATTTTTTCCACGTTCCGTTCCGGGGTTTTGCTTCCCCTCACTCGTTATTCATCACCTGTGCTTCTACCTGCAGGGTATTTAAGTTCCTCACTTCCGCTTCCCCGGTGCTTCTTTGTCATTCATTATCACATTGAGCCAGGTATATCTAAGTACAAGCGACCTCGTGATATTAAACTTGTTTTATGTTCACGAGGGACTTGCTTCTAGCATTATTTTCAGGTATAAGATTTGTTCCTCCTGTTAGTGTTACTGCACTATTTATTTGCCTTTGCTGTTCTCACTGAGACAGTTTTTCTTTGGTGTTTTCGTTTTTGTTTCACCTTCTTCTGGCCGTGTTAGTTTTATGTGCCGAAGGTGTTCTTTTCTTTTTTTAGTTTCCCGTGTTAGCTCTAGTATTGAGCTTGGGAGACTTAGTTTTGTGTTCTTACTCGTGTTTCAAGTTTTCCCTGTTGTCCTGGGCTGATTAGTATTTGGCTGTTTTAGCTTCTAGGATTATTCCTTTTCTTTTCCACTCTTTAGGGGTTTAATCTATGTGTGGTCCTCACCGTTTGTGAGTGACTTGTTCTGATCCCCATTTCCCGTTGCGTTTGATTCTCCGCCACTGGAAACCACCACAATTTGACCCCAAACCTAAAAGGCATCATAAAATGTCAATACAATTCGACAAAATACCTACGTTATAATGTGCCAAGGGTGATGTATGTCAACCAAAACATGCAAACTAACCTAAGTAAGTATTGTAAATTGTACAACCAACATTTCAGCCATTTTCCAAGTTTCTGTGATGCGCACACCTGGAGTTATAAAGCCTTAAATAGAACACCCCCTAAATAGGTTAGAATTGACCCAATTTGTCATCTTCGCAAAGGGATTAATTCCTGCTTGCAGCTATATTTATTCTTGTTATTATTATTATTATTATTCCAAGTTCTGTAGAAATTAACTGTAAAACCACACACAGGACAAAGAAGACAGTGTCAAGATCACTAGAAATGTGTAGCCTATATCTGTGTGTGTGTGTGTGTGAGACTGATAAGTGTGCCGAAAACTGTTGCCAATTTATTTTGAGTCCCGGTCAATACCAGACCACCATCAGGCCTGGCTGAGAGTACCACCTATGACTGAATGAAAAAAGGGACTAAACAAAAAAAAGAGGTACCTTTTCCATCACAGCACGAGCAAGAGTCACAGGGTTGGCGATGTTTCTGACGGAGGAGACGGCTCCGGTGGCTAGTGTTCTGCCGTTCATGATGATGGCATCCAGCTCCACCTCTCCAATAGCATTCAGCACCGACCCATAGCCTGTAACCACACCAGGCCATTGGATAAGGACTCTGCCCCAAAGAAACACTGTTCCATACCATAAAGGAAATGCATACACAAATACACGTGTACGTGCTGTGGTGCCAAGAAGGGAGTGGGTATTTTTTGCCTGCCTCTATTTTGCAGTTTTTGGTTGCCAGATTGGCTTATTTTTAAGGGGTTTCTGTTATTTTCAGTTTATTGCACCAGTAAAAGGAGACAAACCAAATATATATTTCATCTTCATCTTGTCTGTTCACCATGTGATCAGTGGCCACGCCCAGCCCTGCATCACAGTACACATATGCTTGCGTAGGTGGCCACACACACACACACACACACAGAGCTGTGTCACTGGGCTCTCTGTGTTGACAGAGATGAAGGAAAAAAGAAAGAAGTCTGTGTTTGTTTTTCCTTCTGTGAGAAAGCTTGTAATCTTGTGAGTCAAAAAAGTTACATTGCCTTCCTACTTCGCAAGTGCACTCGTACTATTAAAACGCTCTCTGGTCGAACCAGACAGAACCCCAGTTGGAAACTATGATTTAAATACAGGGTATCACAACTCAAGAGCCAATCATTTCAAACCCATTCACTTAAACAAGGAAGCAAATTCACATGTGCGCACACACAAATACACTCCTGAGATGGTGGTAGCTGTAACCTTTGGCCAGCTGACACCATGCCTGGCTTGTATATTAACCTTTTCAAAAGGAAAAGGAATTATATAATGGATATCAAGTAACCTTTATCCTCTAAGTAAAAGATAAGAGGGCCAAACGCAGTTGTGTAAAATTATCCAGAAATCTGTTGTTGAAGACAACTTAAGCCTAGGTATACAGCCTTTAACACGTAATAATATAAAAGACTATGATTGCATTTTCACATGAAAAGGAATTATGCTGGTAGAGAGACGATGTACATTCAACAGTGGTTCCACAGTCCCTACACAGTATTATCAGATGGGAAAAGTTTTATTTAACAGATGTTTCAGAATGGCATGATCTTTAACAAAAATACTTATGTGCAAAAAGCTCTTCATAACAGTACTTTTGTATGACTCACCATTAGAGATACAGTATGTATCCTAAAAAAAATAAATACATCCGATCAAAAAATATTGCACCAATTATAGGTTATTTGTTATGGAGTAGAACACTGGTATGGACCCAAATGCAGGACTCTGAGGCAAACTCAAGCAAAAAGACTCCGTAAGGAGTATTTTATTTCAACACACGAGCAACAAAGCAAAGGAACAGGAACAGCTAAGTGAGGGGCTGGAAACGGGGTTGGAAAAACTAATAGGGCTGGGCAGGAGATGAGGCAGGAGAAGAATCAAGACATTATAAAAATGAATTGAGTGCAAATTTTTTTTTGAAAAACAGGCAACGGTACAAGACTGTGTACTTAATGTTTTTAATAGGACATTAAATACTCATCCCATAAAGCATTGCGAATGATGTAATCAAATCACTTTCCCCTCATTTTCAACTGGTTTCAACCACTTTTTGCAATCATTTTAGGTTATTTACATTTTATCTTTAATGCTTTCTTATACAGTGAACCATAATTCATTGGACAGTGACACATTTTTTGTTATTCTGGTTCTGTACTCTAGCATTTTGAGTTTGAAAGAATAAAATGACAATGAGGTTGAAGTGCAGACTGTCAGCTTTAATTTGAGGGTACTTTCATCCATATATTGAATTGAGGGTATTTATGTGTACTATTCTCAATTCCATTATTTGGTGTCAACTCAGTCAGTGAAAACTTACCTCCATCAGATGAATATTTTCAGTTATTTTCATAATGATTTAAAAATGTGCTTATGTAAATAAGTAAGTTGTTATGGTACACCTAGGGCCACATGTATGTTATGTTTGTGTGCCTGATGAAGGTGACAAGATTCAAGTCCTCAGCTGCAAAAAGTGCAATTTAAGAAAGAATTAAACCACTGAGGCCCCTACAGGGTTTAATTGTATAAATTGAGGCAATTTATACAATGTTCATAAAACAAAAAAATGAGACAGTACTTGGGCATCGAAATGCAAGCTGCCTTAGTCAGAAAGGCAGAAAGACACAAGGATGGCACTGACTGCCCCTGCATGAAGCTTCACTTTTGATGTGGATGCCTTACAGTTTTACTGGTTTCCATGACAGCGATTAAGAATCAATACACTGCTTACCCAGAATGCAGTCCTTCTTGCAGCCATGTCATAAGGAGGACAGGTTTGCGTTGTTCCGTCTCTCTTTTCAGCAAACTGGCGACTGACATTGTGAATATGCCAGAGAGGGCTCGAGTCAGGCTTTGCATTAGGCAAGTATCGATCAGGCATCGTGCCAGGCAGAGTGGGTGTATAAAAGGATCTCAAATTAAGTGTTGGTAGCACTCCCATGGTTCGGCGAGGGTTCTGCCGTTTTACCTAAAGTGGCAGCTGGCCAATACAGATGCGAGGGATTCCTGACAGGTTGGGGTGTCTTAATGAACTGTCTGCTTTTTTGCTCCTCCTGTAGCCCGATGATTATCTGAAACTTGTCTTTTTGTCGCAGGGGGGATAATTAAAGCAAACACTTCAAACGTGACGCCACTCCAAAATGCAGCCTACACATCGCAATGTAGCCCCCACTCCGGGGCGTACCTCCCACTCCAGAGTGTAGTCCCACTCTAGAAAATAGTTCCCACTTCATAATATAGCCCCACTCTAAAAAAAATAGCCCCCATTCCAGAATATAGTCTGACTCTAGAGCCCAGAGTGGCTGTTGCCTCTCTACTTCAGGGGCAGTAAGTACGACAGTGTCCCTGCTTCTACTACTAGCAAACCTTTGTTGTTTATTTGTTTTGAAGCACTTTGAGCTATAAATACACTGCTGAATGAGAAAGGCACCATATACAGTGCCCTCCACTATTGTTGGCACCTCTGGTATTGAACTCTATGGAAAAATAAGTTATCCATCTATATCTACTGTATTTCTGGCAGCAGAGTGATGGTTTGAGGCTTGTTTGATACCTCAGACCCTTGATGACTTACAGCCATTTTACCAACCATGTATTCCATACTGTTACCAACCATGTATTCCATACATCTAGTCCCACCCCCCAATTCCCATAGAGTTACATTCAAATGCAGAGACATTATAGTATCGCTTGTATGAGTACCAGAAAATAAGATATCAAGAGTTTTTTTTATGTTGTTGGGTCACAGACATCAGGAAGTCATGGCATGCAAAGGAAATGTGACCAAATATTAAAAATGATTACTTCATTCTATATATAAATGCAGGGTTGCCAATAATTGTGGCACACGTGGTTTTGTTAAAAATAATTATTTCTTGATGAGGGATTTTTTTTCTCATAATAAATTTACGTCAATTAAAGGTTGGATTTTTCAAATTTTTTCAGTGTGACATTAAGCTAATTCACCAAACGGTGAAACCCTTTTTACTCATCTTACCAGAGGTGTCATGGTTTAACTCCCCTTTCCTCTAAATTCCACGCCTCACATATTTTCTCTATCGGATTTGTTCCCCGCATTCCCGTGCGGGATTTTCCTTTCGCCAGGTGATTAGTTGGTTCACCTGTCGTCCGCGTCAGGAGGTACTTATATCCCTGAGTTCCGCTTCCTGACGCTTCGTTATCACTTCGTACCTGCACGAATGTTTTAGGTCGTTGTCTGTTTTCTCTGCACGCAAGTATCTAAAGATTTTGTTCTTTATTCGCGTAACAGAGCCTTGCAAATAATCACTTAGAAGCTCAGGGAGTATTGTTTGTATTTCTCCCTTTCCTCTTCTCCTTCCTACTCCCGCTCTCTGTGTTGTGTGAGGGTGTGAGTGTTATTTTACTTTCATTTCTTTCACCAGCTATCGGGCGTATTAGTCAAGTTCCGAAGGTGTCTTTCGGTTTTGCTGTGCTATCCCTATCAGTTTAGTTCGCCCGTGTTTACGTGGCGATTTCGTTTATCAAGGGTGTTTTTTGGTTTTCGGCTACGGCTGGGAAGTTCTTCCACATTGTTTATTCTCTGTTCGCATTTGGCTCATCGTTGTACCACTACAACGCCCTGACAGTATAACGAAGCCATTATGGATGAGTCAGCGAATGTATCTCCTGCTCAACAAGGAGATAATCCCTCTGAGGAGAGTATCTCCGCTCTCCGCATACAGCAGCAGGCACTTACCGGTCAAGTGCAAGGTCTGACAAACCAGTTGCGGGTCCAGGAGGGTTGGTTTCGGGAATTGGCGGAGAGTATGCGGCTACTCACGGGCGCACAACAAACGCCTCCTCCGGCAGTTCAAGTCTCTCTCCCCCCAGGTTCCGCGATTCTTAAAGAACCTAAATTACAGCTGCCCCTCCGTTATGACGGTCGGGTTGGCAAGTGTCGGGGGTTTCTCGCGCAGTGCATTATATTTTTTAAAGCCCAGTCAACACGGTTTGTTACCCAAGAGTCCCGGGTGGCTTTTATTTTATCTCTTCTCACCGGTCCCGCTCTTGACTGGGCTACCCCCTTAATTATGAACAGCTCTCCCACGCTTAGCACGGCCAAATCGCTAATGGACGTTATGGAGACAGTTTTCGACCAGCAGATTTCGGGCCAGGAGGCAGCAAGGCGCCTGGTTCGCTTCCGTCAGGGTAACGAAACAGTGGCTGATTTTTCCATCAGGTTTCGTGCCCTGGCGGGCGAGACAGGTTGGCCAGAGGCTCCTCTTATCACTCAGTTCATTGAATCTTTGAGTGATCCTATTCAGGATGCCCTGGCGGTATTGGAGCCTTGTGAAACACTGGATGCGTTAGTAGCCACGGCTATCCGTATTGATAACCGTGTTAGAGATCGGGCTCGCATTAAGACAGGCAAGAGAGAGTGCACCGCTACTGCTCCCTTTACACCGTTTACCGTGCCCATTCCGCCTCTAGCCGCTTCCACTTCACGTGGCTATGAGGAGCCTATGCAGGTAGATGGTGCGTCCTACTGTTCTCCCAGAGATTCCTCGTCCACGGTGGGTTGGTGTCGCTACTGTAAGCGCCAGGGACATACC
Source organism: Ilyophis sp. 1 JC-2022 (assembly GCA_022702515.1). NCBI lineage: Eukaryota > Metazoa > Chordata > Actinopteri > Anguilliformes > Synaphobranchidae > Ilyophis > Ilyophis sp. 1 JC-2022. Next base: position 82,598,627 of record CM040396.1, on the reverse strand, counting down.
ATCAACCATTGTCCTAAGCGATCGGGAAAAGGTCCGTCTCGTTAGAGGAACCGGGACCCCTAGCGAGACAAAATGACATTACATCTCGGACTCTACTCCCAGTGAGGATAATGAGGCAACAGCGCCCTCTACTGGCAGAAGCTTTTATTGACTCTGGGGCGGTTGGGTGTTTTATGGATTCACGGTGGGCTAGAGAACATCGCTTTCCCATCCGCAAACTTTCCCATTCGCGCCACATCACCGCTCTTGATGGCCGACCGTTGGGAGGAGGTGTGATTAAAGAGATCACCGCTCCTCTCACGATGATCATTGCTCATGAAAATCACACCGAGACTATTCAGTTCTTTCTAGTGGATTCGCCCTCTTATCCCATTGTATTGGGCCATTCTTAGTTGGTGGAGCACAATCCACATATTAAATGGGGGAGGGGCGAATTTAGTGTCCTTCAGTGGGGGTCTCGGTGCACTACCCAGGGCCACGTTCCTCTATCTGTGGGGTCGAGGGGAGATTCAGGAGCTACTGACTGCAGCTCCGACTCAGAGACAGAGGAGAGTATTATTGGCTCGGATTCTCAAGACTCCGTCCTGGGATCGGAGGTTGAGGATGAGAGTCTGGAATGGGACTCTCGCGCTGATAGTCTGTCTGGTTGGGAGGAGAGTTCTCAGGAGGAGTTTTCTGACACTGATATTCGGTGGTCACCTTCTCTCTCTCCCTCTTCCAAGACGGGGAGGGTTAACTTGGCAGGGTCGTTAGAATTCCCATTACCTCCTAACGTTCCTTCCAAGTACGCTAGTCTGGCTGAGGTTTTCAGCAAACAAAGAGCCACCACCCTCCCCCTTCACCGCCCGTACGATTGCGCCATTGAACTGCATCCGGGTACCAGCCCTACCAGAGGCAGTTTATACTCCTTGTCTGCTCCCGAGAGCGCGGCCATGAAGGAGTATGTCGAGGAGGCGCTGGCTAACGGCTTCATCAGACCCTCCACCTCTCCTGCTGGGGCGGGGTTTTTTTTTGTAAAGAAAAAGGACGGGGGTCTGAGACCATGTATCGATTACCGCTCGCTTAACGCCATCACTATAAAAAATAGGTACCCACTTCCCCTGATGAATTCGGCATTTGAACGCCTCCAGGGGGCAGTGATTTTTTCTAAACTTGACCTCCGCAACGCCTATAACCTGGTGCGTATGCGTGAGGGCGATGAGTGGAAAACCGCGTTTAACACGCATAGCGGCCACTACGAGTACCAGGTCATGCCTTTCGGTCTCTCTAGCGCCCCCTCTGTGTTTCAGGCGTTGGTAAACGACGTACTGCGGGAGATGCTAGACAAATTTGTTTTCGTCTACTTAGACGATATTCTAATTTTTTCCGCAGACCTGCAAACGCACATCGAGCACGTTAAACAGGTTCTGAAGGCCCTCCTACAGGCTAAACTGTTTGTGAAAGCGGAGAAGTGCTCGTTTCACGTCAGCACCATCTCCTTTTTAGGGTTTATCGTGTCGGAGGGCAAGGTTCACATGGATCCTGATAAAGTCTCTGCAGTGCTTGATTGGCCCACTCCTCGTTCTGTGAAGCAGGTTCAGCGCTTTCTAGGGTTCGCCAATTTTTATCGGCGGTTCATTAGGAATTTTAGCAAGCTCGCCGCACCCATTACCGCCCTTACAAAAAAGACTACTGCAGGGCAATTTCAGTGGAGTTCCAGAGCGGATTCCGCATTTAGGGACTTAAAGGGGAGGTTCAGCTCTCAGCCCATTTTGGTTACGCCCAATCCCTCCCTCATGTTTGTCGTGGAGGTTGACGCCTCCGAGTTGGGAGCAGGTGCCATTCTGTCCCAGCACTCTCCCATCGATCGCAAGATGCACCCCTGTGCATATTTCTCTCGGTCCCTTACTCCGGCTGAGAGGAATTACGATGTAGGGGATCGGGAGCTGCTGGCTGTCAAATTAGCTCTGGAGGAGTGGCGGCATTGGTTAGAGGGGGCTGAACACCCTTTTACGGTGTGGACGGACCACAAAAATTTGGAATACATCCAGCAGGCCAAAAGACGCAATTCTCGGCAGGCGCGCTGGTCATTGTTTTTCACCCGTTTTAATTTTCTACTTACTTATCGGCCCGGGTCTAAAAACATTAAACCTGATGCACTTTCCCGTATCTTTGATCAGTCCGACAGTTCCGTCTCCCCGGAGTCCATTTTGCCAGGCGCTCAGATTGTAGCCCCGGTATTTTGGGACATCGAAGTAGCGGTTCAGAACGCTTTGCGACGGAATCCGGATCCTGGTGGTGGCCCTGCCAGTTGCCTTTTCGTGGCGCCCAATGTGAGGTCTCAAGTGCTCCAGTGGGGTCATTCCTCACAAATCACCGCTCACCCAGGCGTTCACCGTACCAAGGAGTTTCTCTCCAGACGTTTCTGGTGGCCTGGTATGGAGAGAGATGTCCGCAAGTTTGTCGCTGCTTGTCCCATTTGTGCTCGGAACAAGGGTTCTCGGCGTTCACCCGCGGGGTTGTTACGTCCTCTGCCTGTCCCCAGTCGACCATGGAGTCACATCGCTCTTGATTTTGTGACTGGGTTACCCGCTTCTCAGGGAAACACTGTTATCCTGGTAATTGTGGACAGGTTTTCTAAGGCGGCACATTTCCTAGCTTTGGCTAAACTGCCTTCTGCACCTGAGACGGCCCAGTTATTAGTAGAGCACGTGTTTAGGCTTCACGGGTTGCCTTGCGACGTGGTTTCTGACCGTGGCCCCCAGTTCATCGCCAAGTTTTGGCGGTCTTTTTGCACACAGTTGGGGGCGTCCGTTAGTCTGTCTTCTGGGTTCCATCCACAGACTAACGGACAAACTGAACGCACTAACCAAACGCTGGAGAACACTCTGCGCTGCTTGGCAGCCTCTAACCCCACTTCGTGGAGTCAGTACCTCCCTTGGGCTGAATACGCCCACAATACCCTGCGTAATGCCTCCACGGGTCTTTCTCCGTTTGAGGCCCAGGTAGGGTATCTGCCTCCGCTTTTTCCGGAGCTGGAGAAAAATGTGGAGGTCCCGTCTGCCGGCTCATTTGTCCGGAGGTGTCGTGCAGTGTGGAGGAGAGTGCGCAATTCCCTTTTGAAAGCGTCTGCTACTCAGAAAATTTCCGCCGACAAGCATCGTCGCGCGGCTCCCTCTTATCGGGTGGGCCAGCGGGTATGGCTTTCCACGCGGGATTTGCCTCTGCGGGTCGAGTCTAAAAAACTCGCCCCACGCTACATTGGTCCTTTCAAGATTGTTCACAAGATTAATCCCGTTACTGTTCGTCTCCAGTTGCTGCGCTCCATGCGCGTTCACCCCACCTTCCACGTTTCTCGACTAAAGCCGGTACTAGTCAGTGCTTTGTCTCCGGCCGAGAGACCCCCCCCCCCCTCCTCGGATGGTCGGGGGGGGCCCGGTTTACACGGTTCACCGCATTTTGGCGGAGAGACGGGTAGGCCGTGGTTTCCAGTTTCTGGTGGATTGGGAGGGCTATGGTCCTGAGGAGCGTTGCTGGGTTCCTTCTAGAGATATCTTTGATCCCCAGCTTATCAGGAATTTCCGTAATAATCGAGCTGAGGGATCGCCTGGAGTCGTCCCTTAGGGAGGGGGTCCTGTCATGGTTTAACTCCCCTTTCCTCTAAATTCCACGCCTCACATATTTTCTCTATCGGATTTGTTCCCCGCATTCCCGTGCGGGATTTTCCTTTCGCCAGGTGATTAGTTGGTTCACCTGTCGTCCGCGTCAGGAGGTACTTATATCCCTGAGTTCCGCTTCCTGACGCTTCGTTATCACTTCGTACCTGCACGAATGTTTTAGGTCGTTGTCTGTTTTCTCTGCACGCAAGTATCTAAAGATTTTGTTCTTTATTCGCGTAACAGAGCCTTGCAAATAATCACTTAGAAGCTCAGGGAGTATTGTTTGTATTTCTCCCTTTCCTCTTCTCCTTCCTACTCCCGCTCTCTGTGTTGTGTGAGGGTGTGAGTGTTATTTTACTTTCATTTCTTTCACCAGCTATCGGGCGTATTAGTCAAGTTCCGAAGGTGTCTTTCGGTTTTGCTGTGCTATCCCTATCAGTTTAGTTCGCCCGTGTTTACGTGGCGATTTCGTTTATCAAGGGTGTTTTTTGGTTTTCGGCTACGGCTGGGAAGTTCTTCCACATTGTTTATTCTCTGTTCGCATTTGGCTCATCGTTGTACCACTACAACGCCCTGACAAGAGGTGCCAATAATAGTGGAGGGCACTGTATATGAAGCATCAGTTTTAATATATAGTAATAAGAGACTATTTTCTGTATATGAATCACTGTATATGACCACGTGAGCTAAAATGCACTTTCAAAAATGTATACTTTGTGAGTCCAATGTGAAAGTTAATCATGAGATTTATTTTATTTTTTTACTTTTTCAACAGACTCAAATGTAAGCTTTCACCCTGACCTAAGCCAGAGTTCAATCATTCTTTATCTGCTACCCTAAGACTCTGCGTTCACTTATAGTTTGCGAGACTGTGCAGCATCAGGTTGAACACCAGGCTGCTTGCGCTTACCCGCGTTAAAAGCCGGATCGTCCTCCAGGGCTCTGACGGCCGTTTCCACGGCATCCAGAGCAGTCCCACCCCTTTTCAGAACCTGGAACCCTCCCAGAGAGGCAGCCTTCATGCCACTCTCGCACATCTCTGACATGCTGACAGGGATGGCCCAAGCCCCCCCGTGGACAACAACCACCGGCTTCATAACTGACTGTCTGTAAAAAAAAATTCAAAAAGAAGAAAAATCTAAATTTAACACAACGGAGAAACTCTGATCTTTCCATTTGACACCCTAAATGTGATGCATGAGGAACAAATCAGGGAGGCCCGTATTTGCGTTGATGTGGTTATTTAAATGCAGAAAGGCACCCTGGGTAAATGTAGCTTTCACAGTTGGTCTCCCCGAAGAGAGGGAGCGTGAAAATGTGGTGTTGTTTACGGGAAGAGCCCTGACAGCCCGCTGTCATGTTCACTCATGTTCCATTAAGGAGAAGAGGAAGAGAGAGACAACGAGAAGAGGGGGAGAACTTCCATAAACTTAATCTTCAGAGGGATTACACTGGATTCTGCAGCGGCATGGACCGTTTTCCAGTTTCGCAGTGTTCGGCCTTGCTCAAGCCCACCATAAACAGCCACACTGCCAAGATCTGTGAGAGGTCAGTTGGCTTTACTGTTATGAATGTCGATGTGAGCACTGTTGTGTGGCACATGCTCTCCGGTTCCCAATGAAATTAAACATTGACATCACTTTGGATGTTTTTACTTTTGCCTGAAGATTTCATGTCATTTTTGTAGGAGCTCAGTCAGTCGACTTCACAATTATGTGAACGTTTTCCAGTTAAATAAAATCCGTCAACATCACCATTTCTGCACAATTACTATTAAGATACCGCATATTATTTCTGAGCACTAACTAATCAGCCATTGTGTAGGAACAAGGTAAGTCTTAGAATTAACATCACAGAATTTAGTGTGTAATACATATTCTGTTTTACCTGAATGCAGTTCCCTGGCTTATGCGATACTGCCCGCACAAGTGTTTTCTAGAAATAAGCCTAGCCAATGGTGTTACACAAATCAGTAGAACATGGCTGAGACAGTGTGCTTCAAAATGACATATTCTACACACTTTGAAGAGCAACTTGCAATGTCAATCTGTTTGCAGTGCGTCAAGACCTGAAACCAAACATACAGTAGGGCGTTTTACAATTTAACATGTATACTATCACCTGACTGATCTCCTGTAATATGCTATCTGAGAAAGCATTAAGAGTGCAACTGTAAATATAGCCAGCGCAGATTACAATGAAAGATTAACCAATGGCCTGTTAGATAGCTATCACCTTTCTGAATTGGAAGGAAGCCGTCATATTTGTTTTCTGCTCACTGCAGACAAACAGAGATGCTAAAAGCACCTGTCACAATGGATACAGTGATGAGGCAGATTAATCAACAAAGGCTATATCATCAATAAATAATTAGCAACATACTGATAGTGGCTTTAGAATCAATTATATTGTCAATCCAAAAGATCTTCATAATGCTGACTTACTGTATATTTACAAATACACTTCTATTCTCCAAGTTGTCCTTACTGGTTCTGTGAGGATGGTTGACTCATCCTCAAGCTAGTATATCTTCCACACAATAATGATGCATAACATTGGACAAGCCTGTTTATGACAAAATTACAATTATAAGGATGTTATTTAATACATGGTCAATCAATGTAAGGAAACATTTAATTTATGCACCTGCTAATCTACTAGCAAATGTCCTGATAGTTCGTCAAATATTTGCACAATACCCAATTTGGTATGTTTTTTATTTGTATTTTTTTATTTTCTCCCAATCTGCTAGCCAATTTAACAGTGGCGTAGCGAGAAATATTTTTTTGGGTAGGCCGGTGAAAAAGTGGGTAGGCCAACTAGGTAGTTTTTTTTGTTATAATGCATTTTTCCACACGCTCTATGACCCGCTCCATCTTATGACATTACTGTATGTCTAACAGCAACGACAAATTACGTGAATACGTTTAAAAAAAAAATTTAAATCAATATTAGCTACAGCAAGACTTAAGTACACAACAAGGAGAACACAGGCTTAACATAAACCCAAACCAACAATGCAACACCCCTCCCAATAGCATGCGTCTGCTAGTGACAGGCACACGTTATTATCCTGAATTAAGAAAAAATAACTGAATTAAAATCGGACGGCTGATATGTAGGCCTACATGACAAAGTCAAGGAAAAAACAAGACCATCACACTTAAAACCACATACCATCGAGCATCAATATAGCAAGCTGGCACAGGCAGAAACACATCGGCTGTACAATTTTTTTAAGTCCAACAATTTTTGTAAAAATGTATTTATGTATTTATTTATTTACTTACCAATCCAATCCAATCAAATCAAATTTTATTTGTATAGCACATTTAAAAACAACAAAGTTGACCAAAGTACTTCACAGTCAATCAAAAATGGTAAACACAACGTTAGGCTAAAATGTCACAATATAATGCACACGCTATATAATTCACACATAATAAAACATTAGGCTAAATAAAACACCTCTACGACACCTCTACAAGTGATAAGTGATATTCACAACCTGCTAACTTATAAGACAGCACCTTTAGTGACCACATTATAGTAGCATTGCCACGGCGGGCATGAAAAATGTAGCTTAGCTATAATTCTACCTTTGCTGGCTTTTTGTGGAGAAGGTGCCAAGCGCTATTCATTGATGACCGGAGATTAGTTTTAATTCTGTTTGTGGTAGAAAATAGTCTCTCCACGTTGCAAGATGTCATTGGGAGTGAGGCAATGACTCTTAATAGTGAATTTAAACTCGAAAAAACGTCTTGAGGGCAACTGTCCAGTAGCATAAGCTACATCCATTATGGAAGAACAGAACAGGTTCCCGATTAAATTTTGCTGTTCAACTGCTCAATGAAAAAAAAATGTACCACCGCGAGGCCTAATTTGGTATGTTTTGACTACCAATTACATTCTCAAAACAGACGTGTTAAAAACAACAGAACATAACATAATTTTTAACACACTTCCGTTTCTAGTTAAGGTTTTAAGGACAACACATGTTGTGTTACTTTTCAACACAGTCTGTGTTAAAAAATCTCCCTTCTTAACACATAAATTGTGTAATTTCACACAAAATGCATTGAAAGTAACACAAACAATGAGTGTGTTGGATATAAACACCTCCTTTTTGAGAGTGTATGTATTGCTTCAAATTATGTTTTTATATAAGAAAATAAGTTGTGCATAGAGTTCAATCTAAGCAAGTATTTTAACACAGAAGTTAATTATCTACTCAGAGCATTGGAGAAATCCAAAAGCTAGTCGTGGAGAGGAGAAACAAATGTGACAGTTAAAAACGTTTCAGGGGTTTGCCAATTAAAACAACATGAATAAATTAATTCAACTGTAAGGCAAATTATGTTAAAACATATTTAATTAAATTATATTTTACTGTATTTTACTAGTTTGATTTAAGTATAATATTTTATGATATTTTACATTATTATACTTTAAAAATATATTGCATTTTAATATACTTCTGAAAAAGTATAATGAGGTACAACTTAATTTTCCATGGATTTATAATTCACTTTCATCAAGTATACTTATTTCCACTTATTGAGTTCATGTAAGTATAAAGCAGGCTGTATAGAAACATTACACCTCCTAAGGCTATATATATATGAGCAGATTCATTTTATTGTGTATATTCACAAAATCAGTTTTTATATTGCACAAAGACTTCTTTCCTTCTTAGTTCAAAAGCAGTGCATGTCCTTGATTCTCATGCTGAGAGAGTAACCTAGAACACTGGTTGTGTGGTTTAATGCCTAACTTAGCCAAGTTAATGACAATTTGAAATTTAAGCTCAGATCTATGTTTATGAATCAGAAAGGTTTCAGCTATGTCGTCGAACCTTTATTTATTCGAGCTTGATTTCACAGATGGCGAACACTGCTGTACAATAGCACAGCAGAGCTCAAAGCCAAACTGAATTTAAATAAATAATGGTGTAACCACGGGGAGCTCAGAGACTGTCTTGGTTTGTATAATGTAATGTTTCCTTTGTTTTTAAGCGGACACCTTCTCTCTCATCTCAACATAAGGTTTATACCATGCCTAGAATGCATATAATTTCCACATGCATGCAGCTGCTCAGCTCATTGGGAATGCATGAGATGAGCAGCTGAATAACACATTAACCATGACCGTGAAAAGACAGGCAACATAAGATTGCGTTGTGAGGGAGTGATAATGAGATCCAAAAACATCTTCATTAATTAGGAGTAAGAGTAATGTTGCCTTGGTAACCGCAAAGAGTGAGAGGGTGGACGTCACCTTTGCGTATTTCAGAGCAAGGGGTGCAATTGATAGTTTAAAAAAAATTTTTTTTACACAAGTCACTTTTCACTATTATCTTGAATGAGGTAAGATTTTGATTATTTGACGTTGTGAGTTCTAAACAGAGTGTCACCACCAACACAATGTGTGAGTTTGTGTTTGTTTGAGATTGTATGTGTTTATGGCTGTGTGTATCTGTGTTAATATGTGTAACTCTGTGTGATGTGTATGTGTGTGAATATGCATAGGGTGTGTGTTTGTGTATGTCTGTTAATTTGTGAGTGTGTGTACTGTACTTGTGTGAATATGTGTGCATGTACAGGCACAGTATTTGTATGAGAGTATGTGCGTGTGTACACATCCGCCAGTACTGCATGTCCATGTGTGACAGTGTGTGTGTACAAACCCATATGTACTGTATTATGAATGTGCGTGTTTTCTTATGCTTCTGTCTATGCGTGAACTGTGCACATGTGCCTGTGCATGTATGTGTGTGTGTGGGTGACAGTGGTTGTGTAGGGAAATGTAGTGTAAATAGTCTCATTGTCCCCTGAGGGCTGGAGGCTGCTCCCATTGCAGCTGACGATGAATCAAAGCTTCGTATTTCTCCAGTGGGTCTTATTTATTGATCCAAATGGTTCTTATGCATTTAAGAAGGCATCAGGGAGGTCAAACACTTAAGCTATGGATTCTTTATTTAGATGTGGTTCCCGCTAATGAGGTTGGTAACACAAGCTGGCGTTTGTTCCCTGGAAAAACAGCTTGCACATTTCCTTTGCATCACTCTTAAGAGCTCTCATTCCGATATCCAAACACAATGTGTGCCGTGTGTCAATCTCCGTGTCTTTTTTATTTGATCAAGATTGTTATTATTGTTGTTATTTTGACTATGATTTTAACTTATGATTGATTATCCAAACACCTAACCAAAATGCCTAACTCAAAATAAAGCAAGCCAGGTACCTACCCACAGAGGTGCCACCACAGGCCTGAAAGTTGTATGGCAGAAAACAACGTAATAACCCCCTACCCACCACCTAACTCCAAAAAAACAACAAATCCAACAGCACTATTTCATAGCATATTTAATGCATATTTTACATTGCTTGAATAACAAAAGAGCAAGACAGTTCACTTTATACCTTTATAGGTCAATACAGATTCACATATGAGACTTGAAGAATTACAAATAGCATGACATGGATGCTACTTTCTGAACCACCATAGCTTGTCAAATAAAATTCACCTTTAACCTTTTCACACAATGCTTTCTACCACAGTGGACAAATGTTTTAAATTAATCTGTAATCACAGATATGTTTTTGCATCAAAAATACCATGGGGTGCACTCCCTTGACCCTTCCCTTGCTTAGAATTAGATGTGTTATCTTTGGATCTCATTCTTTTTGAAATTCTTGGTGGATACACAATATACATTAAGACGATATGTTAAATCCTATTCTATTGAGGCAGTTACCTCATCGTGCAGATTTTTTTCTTGTAATAGCCTTCGTACAGGACTGCTATGGACTTCCCTCTGCTTTGAATATCTTTCAAATAAAAATAATCCGGTCAACCGCCCATATACGAGTCATGTGTCATCTGCATCTGATTTCTTTGGTTTACACAAGTTATTTACCTAAAGATGACTGTAACGTGACAACAACACATTGACCTTGGCCTAACCAATACTAACCTACTGTCCTCCTCCTGATGACAAAGAGAAGCTGAACTGCCCTGTGTTTCTGCCTGATCTGCTGTGCTTTTTTCTGTTAGACAAAATAATATCATACATTGTTCAGTGAAGTAGTCTCAGTAGGTAACTAACGTATCATAATAATAAATATCTGACTTCTTGTTTGACACGTGATCTACCTTTTCAGGAACTAAATTAGATTTGTTTGACCTTCGGCTCCTCTAGCTCACCTCCTAACTTTCATATTCCTCTTGTAAAGAGCAACCAAGGGGTTTCTATCAGTGGTGTAGTCCTAAAAAAAAAAGGTTCAAGCTGGACACCCTTCTTGGAACTGCGAGGGGCGAGCTGGGATCTGTAAGCTCACAGAAAAGGATTGCACTCTTACTGTTTAACCTGTTTAACTGTCATCATTAGCTAACATTAATTAGAGTTTGCTTTTAACTGAAGTTGGTCACCAGAGCAAACCTTTTGCCTAACCCAACCTATTACTATCCCAGAAAACAGTGGACGTCCCGGGGACGTACCATTTTAGTCCTCTCAAAGTTATGATGTGACGTTCCCTAGGGATGTCCTAAAAACATTACTAGGACGTTAATAAAGTCCTAGTAAGGTCACCGTTTGGTTACAATATGACATTTAATTAGAATTTTTCGGAGACGTTCAAGCAACGTCCCTATCCGGCTATGATATGACGTTGTGCTCATAACATTCATGGGACATTGAGGGATGTCAACGTCTGTTTCTGGTTAGAATATAACGTAATGTAATTAATGTCTGGGGACGTTACTAGAATGTCCCGGGAATGTTATCTGTGATGTCCATTTAACGTTTAGAAAACCCTACAAAAAGACGTCAAGGCGACGTCCAGATGACATTTCGAGACATCCAGGGGACGTCCCGGGGACCTAATTTTGTTAGCTGGGATGATAGTAGGCTATGCATATGAATGGTTTTTGGGTTAGCTTTCAAACTAAAATAAATAAACAAATACATAAAGTACGTGGCTATAGCTGCTGGTTGATGGAGAAGTTGAAACATAGCATTAGCTAACGTTTGCCAAGTTAGAAAAGCACATACATTTGCTGTTAAATTAACGTTACATTTATTTATATTCGGTTGGCCAGTTTTGTGATACGTCACGTCTAGCTCCTAGCTAACTTTGACCTATCAGTAAATGTTAAATAATGCGAGCTCTTGGTTTAAGATTCGCACTGGATGTAGGCTACAATTTACTGCGTGGCAATTTGCTATTTTAATATATTTGAAGGAATAGCATCCTCAAACTTGGTCCTGGGGACCCTTGAGTAGGCTATGTTGGTTTTCCTTCCAACCAACCAAGTATCGATTAGGTTAGCTAACCGTGTATAGGTTCATGTAAAATTGACCCGCTGGGTTTCCTAGAAACAGAGCGAACGCTCTTTTTCTGTGACAAGGTGCGCAGTGCATATACCCATTAGTCTAAAAGTACTGTGGCCATGCCAGGGTTACGGTATATGAGAAGTACTCTGTCTGGCCATGACCATAGTTGCCATCGTTCTGACGGTGGCTCTGCCTACCCAGTCTATTCGTTCACTGCGTAAGAAAACATGACAGCATGAACAAAATCATAAAATCTTTAAATCTGGCAAGAGAACTTCCTGAACAGATTTCAAAGATACTTTGTAGACTATATGCGAAATGTACATGCAAAAAATAATAATAATTCAGACTGTATTTTCACAAAATATTTTTTATCAATATATTTTCTTTACAGCTTTGGCATTACTAATCAATTACTCAAAAAAATATGTTTTACATTGTGTGTCACAAGATAGCAAAACTTAATCTGCCTAATGGCAGTTTACCCACCGACTTTTTGTCTGTCTGCGCTGGTCATTCATTTCACCGAGCCTATACGGAAACTATCAAGATCAGCAGATATGCGTACACAATAGGCTACTACAGATCAGACAATCAAAAGTTCACATACACAAACGATTACAATAATTGCCATTAAGTAAACCTGTCAACAGAGGCGTCACCGACACTACGCATTAAATAACTAATCTCCTGGCAGAATAGGCTACTGCGCGTAGACATAAAATAACTCGAACCGACCCTGAAATTACTTTTCATACGCGTCGGATAATCTCCACGTTTTAAAACATCTCTTTAAAACAGCATTAGTAATGCAAGTCTGCATTCTTACATTGAGTGCAGCGGCGCTCCGGTACACAATGTCCTCCTTTAAGAAAAAATAAAAAATCTCCGGTGGCAGGTTGTGATCTGTTAAATTCCTGTGGCCTTCCACCCTTCCCTCCTTAAGCACACATGCTTTGTTTGAGCCGCGAGATGAATAGCCTATGTTCCGCCAACAGATAAATCACCCAGCCGCTTGTTGATAAACTATGGACATTCACTCCCGCTAACTTTATATGGTGCGTGTCTCATAGTATGCCTATATCGTCAGCTCAGAAAAGACAAACGCACACACACAATATATACTGTATATACACAGTGTACAGTCAAGCCGGAAAGTCTGAATACCCCTTTCAACTTCTCCACGTTTTATTACATTACACTACAGACATATTCTACAATAGATTGAGTTAATTTTTTGTCTAAAAATTCTACACAAAATAGCCCATAATGACAAAGTGAAAACATGTTTTTAGAAATTTTTGCAAATGTATTAAAAATCGAAATTCATAAGTATTCATACCCTTTGCTTTAACATATTTTTAAAGTATCATATTTAATATTTGGTCGCATATCCTTTGCATGCTGTTACTTCCAGATCCCATCAACATCAAGCGATACTATAAGCTCTCTGCATTTGAATGGATCTCTATGGGAATTGGGGGGTGAGACTAGATTCAGCTGTAAATTACACTGGTACAGTATGGAACACATGGCTGGCTAAATGGCTGTAAGTCATCAAGGGTCTGAGCTATCGAAAGAGTCCCAAACCATCACTCTGTTGCCAGATATGGAGTAGATGTGGATGGATCACTGCAAGGGTTATTTCTCCTGACTCATTTTCCTATAGAACTCTATGGGGGAAAAAGTCAGGAGAAACAACGCTTAAAGGGATCCATCCACATCTACTCCATATCTGGCCGCAGAGTGATGGTTTGGGGCTCGTTTGATACCTTAGACCCTTGATGACGTACAGCCATTTCGCCAGTCATGTGTTCCATACTGTACCAGCGTAATTTACAGCTGAATCTAGTCTTACCCCCCAATTCTCATAGAGATCCATTCAAATGCAGAGAGGTTATAGTATCGCTTGTAACAGTACCTGAAAATAAGATATTGAGAGTCTTTTGATGTTGATTGGTCACAGACTTCAGGAAGTAACAGCATGCAAAGGATATGCGACCAAATATTAAATATGATACTTTAAAAATATGTTAAAGCAAAATATTCTAATTTTCTGAGACACTGAATTTTGTGTTTCATTAGCTGTAAGCCATAATCATCAAAATTACAAGAAATAAAGGCTTGAAATATTTCACTCTATGTGTAATGAATCTATATAATATATGAGTTTCACTTTCTGAAATGAGTGACAAAAAATATTGAACTTTTTCATGATATTCTAATTTTTTGAGCTGCACCTGTATATATATATATATATATATATATATATATATATATATATATATATATAAACATATAAAAATATATTTTTTTTTTAAAAGATAGAGGACTGACAGCCTTAAACAAGTGAACATGTGCACAAATATTGTTAACAATTGAGGACACATTAAGGCCCTGACAGCCCGTTAACATACAGTATGTGCTCAGAAGAATTGAAACATGGGACACAAACTAGTGCTTCTCATTACCCCCTCCCCAGACCATGGCTGTGTTAATCTGTGGCCTTGGTGTCGTACGTCATGACTGCCTCTGCAACATTAGATAGATTAATGTATCCCAAGGCAAATTACGAGATGCAATAGAATTACTGATAAACCAATGTAATGAAAGGCTTTTACTGGACTAGCAATCACAAACTGCAGGTAATATAGCATGAGCAAACTTTGTGGCCTTGAAGGCGTGCTTGCCCTTGGGACCGCTACCCTTCTTGTTGAACTTGGTCATCATCTTGTTTGTGAATAATCTGGAAGAAAAAAAACACATAGTAATGTCACTACGGTAGTTTCAAACCTCAGTAATGTTAGCCTGTCAACTTAATGGTTTATGTATGGTGTAGACTACCTTACTGTAAAATGTCCATACTTGTCCAATAATTTGTTTGTAGTGTCCTTCACTGCCTTTCCTCCTATTTTGGACAGGAGGAGGATTTGTGAAAAAAAAGTTAAACAATATCATCCCCTGAGCTAACAATGGTACACATTCACAAAGGTTACCGTTGCTCATATGGATCTTTTTGGCTATCCTGGGGAATATCCTGGGGTGTCTTATTTTTTCTAGCTAGCCAGCCAACATTACAGTAACAAGTTGCTGCTCGCAATTTTAGGAGAGCATAATCAAGATAGGCCAGCTAATGTTAGGCAACGTTATTCGCAATTCTGCGACCTAGCTAGCTAAGCCAAAACAACATTAAGCTTAGAACACTAGCTAGCATATCGTATTTTTGTTTGGAAGACACATGCATGTGTCAGCTAGCTACGGCTATGCGTACAAATTTTTAGCCAGACTATTTTCACTTGGACTTTAGGTACAGACTCAGCTAGAAAGCTAGCCCAGCCTATCTAACGTTACGTTTTTTTCTGTAGTATTGAGTAGAAACACATGTGAAGTGTTCATTTAATTGATTTTTATTTAAATCTAGTAGTAATACTCACCAATAGGCACTCTATTTTTGCAATGTTTGTTTTTGTCTTCTTCGCACTCACTTGACTTACACAAAGGCCCATGCATGGTGGAGCATCTTTTTTTATACAGTCTGGCTGCGTCCCTGCGAGAACCTCCAGGGGTTCACCACAATGTGAACACATATATTTGTATATATGTTTTTTTCTTCTTCAAATGCAGTTAGTTTAACAAAAAGAATAATAAATAAGAAAAATTCATGAAAAAATATAATTTAGTAATTTCCTTCCATCTAAAACAGACAAATTAGATAGGCCTTATTTTAGTCAAAAAATGAAGTTATTCCAAGTAGATTAAGATTAACCTTAATCTATTGACTAAAGTAAGGTTAAACATACATTTTAACTTGACTTGCTTGACCTAGGCTATTTATTATTTATTTATTTATTTATTTATTTATTTATTTATTTATTTATTTATGTATTTATTTATTTATTTATTTATGTATTTATTATCAAATTATTAATCTTCAGAAAGATACTGGAGAATCTGGACAATCCTCCTCTGATTAAATTTCTGTGATGACATCTTTCTTGGGTTTCAAGATTGACTGAATAGCCACCAGCTTCTCAATTGTTTAGTTTGTCAGCCTGTTGCACACTCTGGTGTATGTTCCACCAAACAGGCAGTAGTTATGCTCTGATGAAGCTGCAGGGATCTGGATAATAATTGAAGCAACAGGGGACTTTGGCTGCCTCCCATATGGGAGCACTCCACAGCCCTTCCTTGCAGGAGGATTTACTCAAATTTATAAGAACTTTCCCCAGATCTAGATTCAGGTGCTGTGCAATGGCAGTAATGGTACCATATGTGGTATCATAGGATCATAGGGCCTGTTCAGCACATTTTTAAAACATTGTTTTCTTCAACTTTTTGTGTTTTATTAGCTTCGTTTAAGCATGAGATTGGTACAGAGAGTGGTGATTTACTCTGGAATATTTCAGAAAATTATTGAAAGTCACCTGAAAAATTCCCTATCTTTGCAACCCAACATATGGAACATAACAGCAATGTTCTTGACTGGCCAAGTCAATCACCCGACCTGAATTCAGGCAAAAATCCCCTGAAACAAACAGGAACTAAATATAGCTGCAGTACAGGCCCATAAGAGCATGACCAGGGAAGATTCCCAGTGTATGGCCATGTCTTGTGTCGCAGACTTCATGCAGTCATCAAATACAAAGTATTTGCAACCAAATACTAAATATGATGACTTTAAAATTATGTTAATTTGTCCCATTACTTTTGGTCCCCTAAAATGGGGGACTGTGTATAAAAAGGGTTCTGACTGTGGACACCCTTAAATTAAAGCAGATAGTCTGCACTTTCACCTCATGTTCATTGTTTCATTTCAAACACAGAGCCATAACAACCAAATAGTGTCACTGTCCAAATACTTACAGACTGCACTGTATATATTGTAGTGAGGGTTGCAACCGAGAGCCAGATAGATCTTTGCCAATTCCCACGCTGCTTATTTAGTGCAGAGTAGGTTACAAGTTGACAGGATAGGACAGACTGACCTAGAACCGTGGCTTCCCACCCCTTATATAAGCCGGTTGCAGCCAGAAATAATGACAGACAACCTACCTTGCCCATATCTGGCTAAATTAATAGAAATTTGCAGAATATATGTCATGTTTGTTTGTACCATGTAGAGCAGGGGTGTCAAACTCCAGTCCTGGAGGGCCGCAGAGTCTGCTGGTTTTCAGTGTGTTTCAGCATGAGTGATTAATTTCAGTCAATGATTGGCTAAGAGTCCGCACACCTTGTTCTCAAGGCCTTAATTGGCTGCTGATTGAAAGAAATCACATAATACCTGCAGACACTACAGCCCTCCAGGACTGGAGTTTGACACCCCTGATGTAGAGGCTGTGTTAAAACCTCTTTTCACTTCAACAAAACATGCAGTTTGACAAGGGGTACCCAAACTTTTGAGTACCACTGTATGAAGTCCATTTTACTCCTCAATATTCATAACTTTTTTTTTAATAACCAGAGCAAAAGTGGCTCTAGCGAAGGTTGCAGCTCTTCCAGTTTTTTTCCCAAGGCTGTATAAACGACACTTTATTGAGTTATGTTGTGATTTGTTTTACTGTCTCACAAATCACATTTAAAAAGCTATATCACATTCTCTCCTCTCCTGAGGAATGCACAGCTTAATTTAGTTTCACAGACAAATAGGATTTTAATTTTCTGCCCAGGATTTGTTATGGTAAAGATCTTTCTCTCCTAGATATACAACAGAATTCTACATCTCAGTCTTCTACTTTTTCCTATTTGCCTGTCTTCAATGGGAAACTTTTTATCTGTACCTCTGTAGCTAGGCAGCACAACATTTTAAAGTAATATTTTACAAGGTTGCATGTTATGGTGAATAACGTTGCAGCAACATTTTTATTTATTTATTTATTTCCACACAGCTGGTTTGGGAATGGTAAAAAATATACTACAATGCTATTATTGGGATGGCAGGCATGCCATCCGTTAAGTTACGGCTTGATGGTGCATGCCCCGTACCTTTACAGCACAGAGAATTTGTCACTTTTTAGGGTTTCTTACATAAATAACCACGAGGACCACAGACTTTCAGCCCTTAGAAACATTAATTTCTGTACTTCGGTTACTCAAGTAACCACACAGAATTCTGATACAACTTCATACATCCACAAAATACAGCCACAAACTTGGGTTATTTTGGAAATTTTCTCCTTCTGCTTTTCTTTTTTAAATATTATTTGAATCTGGTCATTCAAATAAAGTTTGAATGATCACATTCTCTTCAGATGGTAAGATGAAAAACACAGGGTCAAGTTACATTAAATATTTTAGGAAACATTGGGTAGCATTGCTTTAAAATAGAGCTTGTTTCATTTGTGTGAGCTAAGATAGCCAATAGTGTTTGTTCTAACTTGTTTTGTTGTTGTATCAATACTTTTAATGGCAGGCCTAGATTTGACCAGTTTTATTTTTGACATTGATTTTTATGCGTGAGTAACCTGGCAATTTTGTACGTTTGAACAATTTGAAAATGTTTTTTGTTGAAATTCAGTAAAATTACTTACTGCCCTACACTGTTTTTCTGAATTTATAATTTCAGCCTTTTAGCTTTATCAAAATAGTTTTGATGCTGAAATAATAAATGCAAAAACTGTGTGGGAGTAGTTTTCTTAAATGTTGAAAGGGATTATTGTTACTATCACTACAAAGTTTTTTAGAAGATTTTGTGAATTATGATTTCCTCTTGAATACAATGTTATTACCACAACATACAACCTCTTGTAAAAGGACACAAAACTATTTCATGTGAGCATGGTCAGCAGAAGTCCAATTACCTGCTAATTCACTCTCCCAATGCTGCTATTATGATTATGATGATTATTGAATAGAATAGAATAACTTTCATTTCCCTTTCGGGAACTTCAGTTGTAGCCCCAGCAACAACAACAATGACATAGACAGTGGGGCAGGCCCACAACACACAAACAAACATATCAAATAAAGACATACAATAGAATCATTGCATTAATCAAGTGACTTAAGTGAATTAAAGTGGAATAGCCATGATTTGTCCAGTGTCATAAGTCCAACACGCAAACTCCGCCTCCGCCTTTCCTCCATACACGCAGTGCTGCGGTCTCTATCCACTGTCGAAACGGAGCTCAGCCTTCCCAGTCGCGCCGCCTCACTCCTCCGCATTATCTTCTCTTTCTCTGGTGGCCTTCTGAAGAGTGCCCGCACTCCCAGATCAGTCCCGACATCTTCAACTCCGGTGAAGAGTGATGGTAAACTCTGTGGCTGCAGATCCAACGGACATTCCCGAGCATAATGCGAATGCGTCTCTATGGTGACGACCACAAACAAAATCATCCCGGCTAGACAATTTGTCAATATTACAAAAACGAGCAGCAGGAGTACCCCGAAAAATCTCCATCCGCTTCCCCGTACCACAACAGACACATAGCACATGAAAACACAAAAGACAAAAGCCCGACACAACAAAACACATTAAAATGCACAAACACGTACATGAGAGACCCCTGGACTACATGTCGCTATTACAGCGCCATGTGATGTCATAATTATGATTATTATTATTATTATTATTGTGTGTCTGTGTATTTAGCACAGCCTCGGGGCTGAATGGGGCTGCTTGATGTTATTGTTGTTTGCAGGCAGGCTTAGGTTTCTTTACAGAACAAGTCTCACAGGAACTAAAACAGCTTCTAACTTCTTTAGATTTTTTTTATTTTTTACTTTCCAATTAAATCCTTAAGCAAATTGCTGACAAAAAAAGAAATTAACTCATTTTTCAATTAGAGAATACACCATCTTTATAGTTAAATAAAACATTGAGTACTTAATTCAGTTGAGTTTAAACTGGAATATATTTCTGCAGAGAAATGAAAATGTGGATCAAATTGGCATTGGATATTGGTTACTATGCAGACATAAAAATATTCATTTCAATTACAAATGTGAGTCTATCATATTCAATTTATTTCCTTTTCTCACCAGAGGCAGTTATTAAACTCTGGGCCAGCCTTTATGTGGAATCTGACACGTTGTCTTGTCTGAATACAGCAAGCCTGAACTCTGAGATGGATCTACAAAGTATTTGTGCAGGGAAAAAAAATATGAGAAAAGGCCCCTCACCCTGCGCGTGTGTGCAATGTGCATGCACACACACATACACACTCATACACACCCAACCTCTAGGGGCCTCCTAGACCCACTTGTGCCCAGGAAAGCTTTCCCTGTTATATCCTCTATATCCACCCCTGTCTGTACTTACAAGGAACTAGACATGTCAACAGACACAACCAGATGCAAGCTACAGGAGTATAGCTTAGGACTCCATCCACAGAAGCCCCAGAACCAACATAACTTCCTAGCATGGCCTGCAATAACACCGCTTTGATATTTTACACCCTGGAAATATACTCCCTGAAATAATTTGCAGAAACATGCCAGACATCAGAAAGTAGCTCCAAGGTTGATTAAATGCACTTATTTTAGGATTTAGGATTTACACAGGAAGCTCGTAATCGCTGTGCTTGACTGATGCAGTCATGTTCGAATTGGTTTCTCCGTTTCTATCATTTGCTTTTAAATAAAGTGCATCGCTTTTACCTTGCATAAATATTTTCAGTGAAAAAAAAGTTGCGAGTGACGGTCCACACTCAAAAAGAATGTAAGCTTCCTTTAATCTTAAAATGTTTCCCTTTCCCTGGGGAAACTAAACGAGGTCACAGGACACCCCCGGAAAGCACAGGTTCGGATATAGAGAGCGGAACCGAAAAGAAAAGAAAGCTTGAAAATTAACATATCTATCAGGTCAGTGAATAAACATAGGGGCGCTTACTTGGTATCTGAAGGGACAGCCTACAGTGTCCTGCGGCAGGCTAAGACAAATATCTAACGCTAAGCTAATGCTTCTTTAATCATAACCACTTCTGTCAGGCCACTTACTTCCCAGCCTTTGTGAATAAAAGTAATCAGCATGCCTAGGACGTCTCTGTCAGGCTGGCGTGTAACGGCTGAGGGCTGGTAGCATTAATGGGGCATATATCATATGGTGCGCTATTGTGTGCCCTATTGATTCTACCTCTTAACCTTCAGAAACCATTGGCCCACGGCAACATCCTGAAAACGGGATCCAGGCCAATGTTTGTCTTGTGTCATGCCATTTCCTCTTTATCCATGCAGACCTTCTGAAGGGAATTTGTTATACATTTCTGAAAACATCATTGTATGCGTGAATCAATATTATGAGGGGGCAGCTTGATTACTGGGATGCTAACAGCATCACATTAAAATCAATTAGGCCTCGGAAATGTATTCCCCGGTAGAAATACCTCTTCGATTCAGCTTTCCCCTGGACGTTATACAGTACGCCGTAAGAAAGGAGCCGATATGAGATGCTGTGAAACAGGAGATGGAGTCTGAGTTGTGCTCGTACTGTAGTAATTGCTGCAGATGTCTTTTATCAGTGCACTTTACCAAAATCCTGTTCTGTTCAACTTTGCTTGCTACATTATCTCCAATCATCAATACAGTGTTCTGTTCACCTTAACTCCTTCTGACCATAAGGGCCTGTCACCCATATATTAAACACAATGGACCTCATTTATGGTCATACAAATTAACGTATATTTAAGCGTAGCAACTTGCAAACAGAAATCTCATGCGTGATTCACTTATCACTGATCTGAGCGTAAATGTGTAAGCAGGTTGATAAATTGGACGTAATCGTATATTAGGAAGCCAGTTCACATCGTTTTTAATGACCATACTCAGACGCCCATTTACTGCTATATTCGGCGAGGCCACCTCTTTTAAAACCCACATGCAATGCGGTTTTCTCAGTATTATACTGTCGGCCATGACAGGCAACATGAAAGCAAAGAAGAAGAATTGTTCTGTGAGGGTGAAATTTAAATGCTTCTGAATGAGGTACATGCTTCAGTACAAACATGCTTATTTGGAGCGTTAGTAGTGGTGTGCAGCCTAGATCAAACGCTGCTATGTGGCAGAGGATCTGAATAGTGAACTACAGCTGTGGTAAAAAAAAGAAGAAAAAAAGTTCACAAAAAAGTTCCGGCGGTTCAGGTGGAAGAAAAGGTATCCCGGACCTCTCACCTGGAGACGAGAGGATGGGGGATATCACTGAGAAAGTGGCCCTAGAAGGGCTGATAGAAGTCAGCGTTGCCCTCGCCAGCATCTTTTCCACCATAGGAAATTCCTAATCCCTGACCTGGATTTTAATCCCTGGATTTAAATATTGTAAAATTAAAAAGCTCTGACAGTCTGCAGCTCATACTTTTTGTTTTATTAAGTTCTCGACCTCATATTCATTGTTTTATTTAAAATCCAATGTGCAGGACTGTATATGTATTGGAAATAAACATTGCAAGCATTGTGACAGTCCAGACTGCGGTCTCTTAGCCTGATGCCTGCTGGGTTGAATTTATTTCAGTTGCAATCTGATGAAAATATTTGCTTGCTTACTTTCCATGCAAATTATTTGGGATTGAATCAAATTTCTTTAAAAATGTAAATTCCCAACAGCTATGACTACAAAGTTGCAGATCTATGTGTACAGCTAACAATGTCAGGTCATTAAAAATTTGTGGCTGTTTAATCGTTTAATTAAATTTCATAATTTTTAACCTGTCAGTCGGTGATCAAGATCTACTTCAAGAACAACATTGTCCTGTAGAGGGTGATAGTGAGCCAGAGCTGAACCCCCCCCTATAGGACACCGTTGCAGGGTGTAAACGGACACATACACATGCACATACAGATACATCACTTCAAAGGTCACCAGTTAGCACAGAGAACATTCCTGTGTGTTGAGCTGCGCATAAAACAAAGAGCATTCTGTTAATATCATTTTCTTTCTTTGAGAATTAAGAGGGTTTTATTTTGATCAATTCAATTTGAGTTCATTTGCACTGAACTTGTGAAACGTTGTGAAAGTAGTCAGTTAAATGTGCTTTGACCTCTTTATGTGAAATGTCTGAAACCCTCTGTGACAGCTCTTTTGTTAAGAGCACAATAGCAAATCAAAAATTAACTGAGTGATTAATTGATTGCCCTACTCCCTTGTTATAGAAGCTGAACAGTAATTTGCAGAATTTGAAAAAAAATGGGGGCTATTAGGTGCCTCGTCCTGCTAAAGCACTGCTTCTTAGTGCAGTGATACATCCCAAACTGTGTTATCAAATCCAGACTCAACCAAAACCAAATGTGGCTGGCAGCCATGCAGGGAGTCACATTGGCTGAACCATCCCTCAGCTCAGATGGTGGAGTGCAGAGTGAAGTGGAGCAGGTCCTGCAAGCACATGCATCAGAGGGTCAACATGCAGCTCTGCACCCGCCAAACAGAAGATGGATGCCACAGTGACAAGACAGGCCTGCAAAAATAATGACATTCCAAACTGGGAGAAAGGCAGAAGAGGGGATAAACGTGTTATCAATAAAATAAGACATAAAATAAAATGGAAACAGCAGCACAGAAGATTAAAGAGACGTCAGGGCCTCCGAAGCCAGAGAGATGCAGAGAAGATGCAGAGGATATGCAGAGGAGATGCAGAGAGATGCAGAGGAGATGCAGAGAGATGCAGAGGATATGCAGAGGAGATGCAGAGGAGATGCAGAGGAGATGCAGAGGAGATGCAGAGAGATGCAGAGGAGATGCAGAAAGATGCAGAGGAGATACAGAGGAGATACAAAGGAGATGCAGAAGAGATGCAGAGGAGATGCAGAGAGATGCAGAGGAGATGCAGAGAGATGCAGAGGAGATGCAGAGAGATGCAGAGGAGATGCAGAGATGATGCATTTTCTCCCAGATTGAGCAAGTCCTAATATCCCCTTTCCACCACTAAACAGAGCTCCTTAATAATTCACGCTGAGGGCTATTGCATTTCCACAGTCTAGGACTTAGCTAAAATAACACATCCATCATCTCCTTGTTTGGTATATTCACACAGAGTCTTGATACCCTTTTAAGTTGTACCAACAAGCAACACACGCATGCAGGTGAACTGTGAACACAATATTTATGTTTTTCTCCCTTTTTTGAGGAGATTGTGGATGAACACAATATTTTTTTTTTGGAGCTCAGTGCCATTTAGTCATAGCCGATAATCAAGAATCTTGTTAGCAATGTGTTGAGATACAAAGTCAACTTGCTGCAGGCACCTCCAAGTCTTTAATGCCTTGAGATAAAGACGGAGAACATCTTGAAACTTGGCAGGCAGTTGACGTGCTATATCATCTTTAGAAATCTCAGTTGGGAAAATATGCAGTTTTTTTTTTAAACAGCTTTCAAAACACCAATCTAATCAGCCAGAGCTGCTTAAAATCTTCCATGCAATAAAAAATCCAGAGATGGGCTCATCTTATCTTCAGCAGTCTCCTATTATAAGGCAGTTTATAGTTTCTTTTTCATCTCAAATGAAACATGAAATTTTAATGTTTGTTCCCTAATTAAAACAACAGTGTGTGCGTGCGTGCATGCGTGCATGCATGTGTGGACTCAGGTTAAGGTCCAATTTACCAGTCAAAAGAAATTAAGAAATGAATATGTTCATTTTGCATGTGAGTCCAGTCTATCTCACCGGTGTCACGTGGAAGCTTGTTTCCAGGAAAATATACGCTATTACCTTATCAGTGTTTCCCTGAATACATGTAATTCCATCTTGAAAAAAACTTGTTTCTGGCAGCCACAAGCACACAATTGCCTTTAAGCCAACGTTGAACCTATTTTACAAAGCATTCAGTTTGTGGGTTGTGGTCCGTAATGCTTTTGATACCATACATATCCCGCAAATGTGATCAGTTAATGGAGAGTAGCTTGTGAGCCTGACCTGACTGTACATTTTGTTGTTTTAGGTTTGGCCACTAGAGAGCTGCAAGAACCCATTCAAGAACTGCTGTTCCTCGATGAAGAAAATGCTATTTACACTGAAGGGTAGGTAGGTATGAGGAGATACTTTGTCGACAATATCCTTATTTTGTCACTTTCCGTACAGTAACAGCAGCCTCCATTTCCTCAAATCACTGTTAAACCATTTTAATTTGACAATACCTAGCCTGGCCCTATCAAGTCTCTTGCTTGAACATACAGCACAGGAAATCCTGGTTGATCAAAAAGTCACATGAATTCTTCATAAAACTACACCTACACCCCTCTTGTCCACGTTGTAGAGCTTGTCAGTTGCGCTCCTCTAAAAGTCATCAACACATTATGTGAAGAGGATTCATGCAGACAGAAAAAAAAAAGTATTATTTATGTTCACGACAGAAAAAACACACTTTTCTTCTGTCTATTTAACAGCTTTCACACCCTTGTATACCCTCACCATATATCCTCACCAGAGGAATTGGTAACCCTCACAGTCTGCCATGTGTTATTAATCAAAAAACCTTTCTCTTTTACCAGCCATGGTGTTGACCTGTACTTGTTATTGGATTGCACACAATTCCTATTGCATCGAGGTCACAAGATCTCTGTAATAACATGGCTGACATACTCATCTAATTCTGGTGAAGCTGCTTTTTGATCCAAGGAGATATAGGCTGTGTCCCAAACAGTGTACTTCCATGCTCTGCACTACCGTACTTCGCTATGGACTCACATGGATGCGTGTGTTCGCTATGCGTGCTTGGAGCATGGAAGTATGCGGTTTGAGACACAGCACTACACTGCATTGCTTTTCAGTATTTAGCAGATGCTCTTATCCAGAGTGAATTGCACAGTATACATTTTTTTTCATACATTTTTAATAATAACAATAATAATAATACATTTTATTTATATGCGCATTTCAAGAAACTCAATGCAGCATATTTTGTTTGCATACAGCTGGATATTTTTACTAAAGCAATTTATGTTTAAAGTACGTTCCTCCAGTGTACAACAGCAGTGCTCCAGCTGAGATCCAAACCCATAACCTTTGAATCACAAGCCCCTAAACATTATACCATACTGCCGCCTATTTAATACACTCTGATATGGCAAAAAAAAAAAACGTGAAATAACTATTTATCTATTTAGCATTGAGAGAATTAAGGGTTGTGAATAAAAGCCGTTTCCCTTCCCTAAGAATTATGCAGATTTTTTTAATGCATGTTATGTGTTTTAAAAAACAATTTTTTTTAACCATATATACAGCATGCATTCATACTGATTATGACACAAATGTAACAAAACTTCTGATACTGTGTTCCAGGAATGAGGATGTCAGTATGTCTTTTTGACAAAAGTGATAATTTATGAGCTGACATTACATATTAGAAAACATCCAGCTGGAGTAAAATTAAGCAGTCTCAAATCTAACATTGTGCTATAAGCGAGAGGTAGCTAGTTACTGTAAATATGCTCCAGATAATACAAAGATCAGCACTACCAGATCCAATTTGATGCAGAGGTACTTAACAATATCATATAAAGCAGGGTTTTTAACATTTATTTAAAAGTGTAATTTCATAAGCATGTGAGTATATCATCAGTTCAGCTTACAAAAGGAAATGTACTGGAACATTCTCTGGGTACTGTGCATTTTACATTACATTACATTACAGGCATTTAGTAGACACTCTTATCCAGAGCGACTTACAGAACTTTTTTGCATTTCTTTTACATATATTATCCGTTTATACAGCTGGATATATACTTAAGCAATTCAGGTTAAGTACCTTGCTCAAGGGTACAACGGCAGTGTCCTACCTGGGAATCGAGCCTGCAACCTTTCAGTTACAAGGCCAGTTCCTTAACCATTATACTATACTGCCACCCGTACAGTGCTGTATTTTACTGTACAGTGTGATAAACTAAATACTGACAACCCTAAATGGAAAATCCCACATGTACTTATGTTCCGAAGGGAAGGAGAGACGTGAGACGTTAAAGTTTCGAACCACAGATTTTTATCAGTACCTTTGTTCACCCTGTGGACCATGGGTAAGAGTGTGAGTTGTCATTCTGGATTCTCAAGTGTGACATGTTAACTCTGCAGAGTGTGTATGTTTACGTTCTCACAGTCAACGCTAAATAGTACCGTTTTACTGCACACCAAAACATAACTCGTAAGTGTTAGGCTTGGACACATACAGAATGAATGCAAGACTGAGCTTGTGTTAACTGGAATATCACATGCCGTCTCCTCTACACATCAGTGTGCAGAAACACGGTCAAAACAACTCTCCCGCTAATAGATTTTGACAGAGAAAGCTTTACTCTAGGGTCTTTAATTGAGGTCTTTTATTTAATTATTTATCTTTTTTTATGTTGGCTGGGACTGGAGGAAGCAGCCTGAGACATTATTGCATTTCTTACTCCCTAACTCAGTTACAGAGTCGCTCACTCACTTATTCAGTGACTCACTCTCTCTCTCTCATTCAGTCAGTGACTGCCTACTGACTCAGTCATTCACTCAGTGACTGCCTACTGACTCACTCATTCACTCAGTGGCTGGCTCACTCATTCACTCAGTGACTGATTAGCTCATTCAGTTACTGTCATACATTATGAAATTATAATACATGCGGTGGCAGATGACAGGGGCAGCACACTGTTTAAAGAGATAGGCTTTTAATCAAGTGATTAAATCAGATTTTAATCCCATTTGGGGTAGTAGACCTCAAAATGCTTCTGTAAATGAAATATAAGACATGTTAAAACAGAAGCTATCCATGTCTCACTGGATAATGGACAACATTAGTAACACAACAACCATAATGGACAAGAGCTTTTGCCGGGCAGCGAAATCTGATACAACTGATGGTCCTGTCATGTAAACCCTGTGATGGACATGCTGTCTGAGAAATATGTGAAGGAAAATATTCAATAGTCTGGTAATGTTGCCACTCCCAAGATAAGGGAGAACTCAAATGGAGTAGCATCATGGAAAATATCTGGCTATTTGCGACACCACGTGTTTCACATGTCAATTATTTGGAACTGAGAGCAAAAATAAATTACTGTGATATATTACCTTCATGTTAAATCTGTCACATCACTGGACATTAATATCGGCAAAGGCGAGTTTATTATCTGAAAAAAAAAACCTCTGAGATTGTCGATATTGATTGTTGTTGCACCACGTTTGGCTCAAATGAAATCTGAGGGACCTCACTTTCCACAGATGATGGCTTTCCCCTCTCTCTTGATGCCTGGCCAGGCGTTTGAGGTCGAACACATGTCGGCTCTTAGACGGAAATGCACTAGGAGGTGGTATGCATGATAATTTGACGGCTGATCATATTGCGTGAGAGATCTAGATTGTTTTCCCCACAGTCCCAGCTTTGGTTTTAATAAATCAATAGGACAGAGCCATACGTCTAACCCCTCTTTCAATCTTCTATTTTCTGAAGATGAGAACCTGAGAACATGGTTTCCAATAAAACATTGCAAATGAAATACAATAACTGGAGAATAAACCGAAAAAACACTTTTCATAATGGTGGGTCAGGTCAACTTAAAGGACCAGATGCTTTTTTAATGTTGAGGTCACATAGCTCAACTGAACAGACACTGATCCTACGAACAGAGATTAAGGGAATACTGTACAGTGGGCTGCCATTGACCAAAGCAGAGCCAACGTTCGTAAACTGCCCGTCGTACTCAGAAACCGCAAGTGGGTCTTGCATTTTTTATACGATGAGATTACACAAACAGCCCGGCACTTGGATGATGACTTTGGCTCTATTATCTGCCCTACATGCAGACAATGAGATCATAGCATAGAAGGTGAGTCATAGCATATCTGCCTTAAAATATCACTATGTCAGTCAGAGATTTTTTTATTTTAAACACACAGTAGCTAAAGTATCATATTAATCAGACTCACTCCTGGATTCTAACAAAACTGTATTAAGAAAAAATTATATTCCCCTGAATGCAAACAGCAAACTGTAACACAGTTGTACAATAAAGCAATTAAGACAAAAATGTCAAAGTGAAAAGGTCACTTTGTTGTGATATGGTTCTGGATTCATCTTTAAATTAATCCAGCTTGTGCAAGTTTGTATATTGTATACTCCAAAAATAAATGTAGTCCAGTCAAACACTTATCCACTTTTGTCTGTTCTCATTTTGAACTGTAGTGAACGTTCATCTGACTACATCACTTATGGATGCAGCTGTGGGTGTCTCTTTTTTTCATTAAAAACAGCGATGGTGAGTGGATGCCAAGAAAAAAAAAGTGATTTAATTACTGATGGTGTTATATGAGAATGACACTTGCTAACAAAAGTGCGAGGGATTGGGCTCGGGTGGGGGGTGTCTTGTGGGTGTCTGGGAAGGCCTTTCAAAAGGAATGCACAATGGAGGCGCTGAACATGTGAAGATTATTTCATATTAAATAAGCACTTTTTTAACGTGATGTGTTTTTCTGATTGATAGCTTTGTAGTAGCAAGGCTTAAACTAGTATATGATGACAAAATTCAATAGTATTATCTTTTTCAGATAAGTAAAACTATTTGAGGACAGTATTGTTGTTTTTGTTAATTTGAATAATCATTACTATGATTATTCAGTTATATATCTCAATCACTACCACTGCTTATCAGGAAGCTGAATGTACATTGTACTGTTTCTGTCACAAATCAGCTAAATCTACAGTGCTGTTATAGCTTGTGAGCCATTGGAAAATATAGTTATGCTTATCAAAACGCATACATTCACAATTCCTTAACCCTTTCATTCATTCATGCAATATTTTTTTCACATCAAACTCCGCATGTGTTTCACCCGCCTAGGTCACAGAAATGTGCCCCAAATGGCCCCTTGAAAACATAGACCACACATGCAGATTACAACTCTTATTGCATGATGTCCACTTCAGTGGATAGGTTTTTCATATACAATACAAGAACTATGGTAATTTTTTGTTACAAATATAACTATTTCTGTTGGCTAATGAGAATATATATTTTTAACATGCTCTGTTCTCTAGGAATAGAATGTTTTCACAGCTACACCAGAGGGAGTTTGTATGTTTCCACCTCCACCTGCCATTTTGTATCAAAACTAGAAAAGCCATTAAAATGTAACAAGATGGAGCATATCAAAATTTAGGCAAAGGTGCAAGGAATCTGCTCAGATATTTTTTGGAGATGTTTTTGACTATGTTGAAATAGACTTTGAAAAGCCTGTCCACTGTAGTGGACTCCATGCATGAAAGGGTTAATAAATTGCGATGGTATGCTATAATAATGACACTCTCTTACCAAATGAATGAAGTGTAGATAATATGCGCTGATAATGAGCATGATAAAGTAGTAAGTATTTGTACAATTCATTTGGTCATAGAGTTGAATATATGAAATTTGAGAACAATATTTTAAATGCTATATCACAAATTCACAATTAATCTAAATATGCAATAAGTATTCCTTACAGTAACACGGATGTTCTCCGCTACTGTCCATCACCCTATAAGAACATCTGCCAAATGATTGTAATGCAAATGTTATGATTATGTAAAATATTATATTTCCAACCTATTTGAGGAAAAAAACATAATTTACCTCACTATCCATCTGGCCAGGGGGCACATGTATACAACTCTGAGTAAAAAAATGCGTAAAATAATGCTCAGGGAAAATGTCGGAAATCTGCTTTCGCAAAGTTTTGCATTATCTCCCTCTGTCTTTTGATCATGGTGTCGCCATATCACACTGTCTCCAAACATTGCGTACGCATGGTGTCAGTGTGTGCCGAGGTACACAGGTTTGCGTATGTTATACATCTGAATTTCTGCATGGAAACTCGCTTACGCAGCTTTCTGAGGGCATTTGTCTGCTCAGCACTGTTTATACATGTGGCCCCAGCTGTTTTCAGGGTGCAAATTTTATGTCAAATGTCACAAATGCTGTCATCATTAAATGCATTGCTCTAATCCTCTAATGCACACCCAAGCAGCATCAAGCTGGCAAAATTTTGCCAATTGTCCTAATTTGATCACAAACAAAATACAGCCATAAAACCAAAAATACTGCTTATAGACTGTCAGTTGGCTTGAGGGGTGTTTTCTACATAACGCAGACCAAAGGGAAAATCAATTCTACAAACAAGCAGTGGTCTATAGGCTATAGGCTACAGTGTGTAGCAAGCCATTCAAATGCTTTGTGGTCACATAGCCTGAATGTCATGTATTCAGGCAAAGTTATTTTGCGTAACATGCGTCAGATAAAACTGAGTTCCCCATGAAATGCATTCATTGGTTGTGAAAATAACTCCAGAATTAGTGCCCAATGTGGGTCTCATTCGGAGCATGAAACGCATTAAACAGGAGCCAGATATTAACCAGAGAAATTACAAATCCCAATTCCAAAAACCATGGGTTTCATACTATTCCTGTGTAATTTACAGTTTAATCTAGTCCCACCCCTCAATTACCATATACAGGTGCAGCTCAAAAAATTTGAATATCGTGAAAAAGTTCTATATTTTTTGTCACTCATTTCAGAAAGTGAAACTCATATATTATATAGATTCATTACACATAGAGTGAAATATTTCAATTTATTTATTGTAATTTTGATGATTATGGCTTACAGCTAAGTCTCAGAAAATTAGAATATTGTGAAAAAGTTCAATATTGGAAACTCATGGTGTCACACTCTAATCAGCTAATTAACTCAAAACACCTGCAAAGGTTTCCTGAGCCTTTAAATGGTCCTGAGCCTCAGTCTGGTTCAGTAGGCTACACAATCATGGGGAAGACTGCTGACTTGACAGATGTCCAGAAGACAGTCATTGACACCCTCCACAAGGAGGGTAAGCCACAAAAGGTCATTGCTAAAGAAGCTGGTTGTTCCCAGAGTGCTGTATCCAAGCATATTCATAGAAAGTTGAGTGGAAGGAAAAGGTGTGGTAGGAAAAGGTGCACAAGCAACAGGGATAACCGCAGCCTTGAGAGGATTGTCAAGCAAAATCCATTCAAGAATTTTGGGGAGCTTCACAAGGAGTAGACTGAGGCTGGAGTCAGTGCATCAAGAGCCACCACGCACAGACGAATCCAGGACATGGGCTACAAATGTCGCATTCCTCGTGTCAAGCCACTCCTGAACCAGAGACAACGTCAGAAGCGTCTTACCTGGGCTAAGGAGAAAAAGAACTTGACTGTTGCTCAGTGGTCCAAAGTCGTCTTTTCAGATGAAAGTAGATTTTGCATTTCATTTAGAAATCAAGGTCCCAGAGTCTGGAGGAAGAGTGGAGAGGCACAGAATCCACATTGCTTGAAGTCCAGTGTGAAGTTTCCACAGTCAGTGATGATTTGGGGTGCCATGTCATCTGCTGGTGTTGGTCCACTGTGTTTTCTGAAGTCCACAGTCAACGTAGCCATCTACCAGGAAATTTTAGAGCATTTTAAATGCATTTGCTTCCTTCTGCTGACAAGCTTTATGGAGATGCTGATTTCATTATCCAGCAGGATTTGGCACCTGCCCACACTGCCAAAAGTACCAAAAGCTGCTTCAATGACCATGGTATTACTGTGCTTGATTGGCCAGCAAACTCGCCTGACCTGAACCCCATAGAGAATCTATGGGATATTGTCAAGAGGAAGATGAGAGACACCAGACCCAACAATGCAGACGACCTGAAGGCCGCTATCAAAGCAACCTGGGCTTCCATTACACCTCAGCAGTGCCACAGGCTGATCGCCTCCATGCCACGCCGCATTGATGCAGTAATTCATGCAAAAGGAGCCCCAACCAAGTATTGAGTGCATAGAAATGAACATACTTTTCAGAAGTCTGAAATTTCTGTTTAAAATATCCTTTTTTATTGATCTTATGTAATATTCAAATTTTCTGAGACACTGAATTTGGGTTTTCATTAGCTGTAAGCCATAATCATCAAAATTACAAGAAATAAAGGCTTGAAATATTTCACTCTATGTGTAATGAATCTATATAATGTATGAGTTTCATTTTCTGACATGAGTGACAAAAAATATTGAACTTTTTCACGATATTCTAATTTTTTGAGCTGCACCTGTATTTCCATTCAGAGAGGTTATAGTATCGCTTGTAATAGTACCTGAAAATAGGATATCAAGAGTTTTTTTATATCCTTTTATACCCAAAAATGATAGCATCACCTGTTTACCTGTGGAATGTTCCAAACAGGTGTTTTTCTTAACAGGTGTTCTTTTTTGGATGCACGCATCAAATTCGGAATTAGAGTATATTTACAAAAACCTATAAAGTTGATAAGGTAAAACATTAAATATCTTTTTTTTGTATTCAATTAAATATGGGTAAAATTTAATTTACAAATCACTGCTTTTATGTGCAATTTACACACTGTCCCAACTTTTTTGGAATTGGAGTTTGTATATTGTATGATGCAGGAAGGATGTGTAAGGTGTTCGATATTGAAGCGAAACGTGAACAGAATCATCCTTCTCGTGGAGGTAGTTTAATTAGCTGAAATGTAATTAGACTGATTAACCTTTTTTCTTCTCTGTGAAGGGGTTGAAGTGGGGTGGGGTAGGATGCAGGGTTCTGTTCTTGTTGCATAATTTATATTGTGGATCATTTATTTTACACAATTTGTAAACATCAGTTTATTTAAATTAAAAAGATTATTCAATAATAGCTATTAAAATAATTAATATTGGTTCAAACTAAAAAGCGTCTGGTTTGTCACTTAAAGTTGTTCCAGTATCTCAAACGGCATTGAAATACACTCAACACAGTTAAATGAGTTAAAGCACCAGGTCAAACTGTCAATGACATTTATCAAGCGTATACTGCTCCGCGGTCGCTATTAGACTTCCTTGCATAAACGATCAATATTGGAGGCAAACACACGAAACAATATATGCAAGTCAATGTAATACGATTATCTTTCAGCGCACAGTCATTTTATGTGACACCAGTGCTGTAGATGTTTGCCAACAGGTCTGTAATCCATTCAGTCATTAATTAGGGGCAAGCTGTCCGCGTGCTGCGCAGCCTATGCATCTCGCATTGGCTGTTGCCAAGGTCTAATCCATCTTGGCAAGTCGAGGCATGCAACAAATCTATTGATTACCATTCATCCTCATCCCAATTTGAGCCGCATCCGCGTCTCAAACTCACTCGTATCCTAATAAACCTCCACCCCCTTCTTTCTTATTCCTTGGTCATATATCACGGGATGCGATGGCTGATGTTCAAGCCGTAGCCTACAACCTAGATGCATATTAATTATACGTATTTATTTCAAATTAGGGACCACATGGTTCAACCTTTGCGTTGTGTGGTGTCTCTAAAAACGGCGAGAATAGCCCTTGTCTCGAATACTACGCCCTGGATTTTGGCTGGGGAAAACAGATCATCGATCATTTATAGTAGCCTTTGTCTGTACAAATCACCACTGTAACTATACACGAAGAGAATGTGCCTACAGGACGTATTATTAAACAAGATTAATTGTACTTCATGTTTTTGATACTATTTAGGTGATTTAACTGGTGAATGATCCAACAATTTTCTTCGCGTTTCAATCCACTATCAGTGTGATCGCAATGCGAATTAATTAATGAATTTGAAATTACCTATATTCGATTAATTCGCTATACTAGGTTATATTTCATATACAACCTTACCGAACGCATATAATAATAAAATATAGTGGAATCTAAAACGGTTACACTGGAATCGCTGGCCTGCTCTTAATTTTAAGGGGGTGGTTCTGGTTCGTGTCTGTGCCTCCTTGCTTCATTAACCCTCCTGTTATCCTCAAATTTACTTTACACCCTTTATCCTTGGGGTCATTTTGACCCCAGCAGTTTAAACCTCCAGAAAATGATCATAATCAAAACTGTTACCCAAATTTATGTTTCAGGTGCTTTATGTTTCTTTGTTGACTACCTAAATAACCATTTAAATAAAACATTACCCCCACTTCCCCATGATAACTTTCCATTTTTGGAAAGTAACGTCTCTGCTTGTGGTTGAGAGACAACAGGAGCATCTGCACCAAAAGTCTCATTCTCATCAGAGGAGGATGCCTCATAATCAGGATCCTCCTCAACATTATCCTCTGTCTCAGACACATTCTCTTCTATGTCACTTTCAAAGAGCTGTGACAAAACTTCACTGACAGAAAACCTTTTCTTCGAGGTCATTTTCAATTGACAGAGAACATGAAGAGAAACCACACAGAGAATCAAGAGAAATGGTTTAGAAGGCTGCTATGTAAGCTTTTATATGTTAGCTCCTCCCCTAACTGCCAATGTCCTCGCAGGAACCATGAATATCAGAGTTCTCGCGATGTGGGTTATATGCACACCCCACCCCCTCCCCATTTGGCTGGAAATATCAGAGTTCTCGTGGGTATTCTCCCCTCCCCCATGTGCATTATAAGTGGTTCTCGCACTGCAGGTATGGTATGTAAGATTAGGGACCTTTTAAGATTATACATTTGCATATAATAGTCACTTCAATATCATCCTAAACAATCAAAACAAATATGTGTAAAATGTTGACATTTTTATATGTTTTATACAGTTAAAGTAGCCTGGGGTCAAATTGACCCCAAGGAACACTGATGCGTACAAAGTGTGTACAGGACATTAAAAACATATCATCATGTTAATTTTACGTTTACCCATTTGTCCTCATTGAATTAGGAAAAGTCATGAAATAACAAGCAAAAAAAATAATGTCAACCATTTATTTAGATACGTCAAACATTGAATGGGGTCAAATTGACCCCAAGGATAACAGGAGGGTTAAGCTTGCAGTTCTGGCTTCACCATTTCGTTCCCACGTGTAAATAACATTCAGCACCACGGACAGCAACCGAGAGGTGGAAAATATTCTGTGTCAATTTCGATATTTTAGCGGGGAAGGGACCATTTGTGGTTTGCGAACTGTCCGTGGTGGGCTGCGACCAATCATAGTAAGGGGGCGGGCAGGCACCACGCAGTGCATCGGTAGCTAAGGTGGGCGCTGCTACAGGAGAGACTCGTGATTGAGCTCGAGAGATGGGCTTCAGGCTCTGAATTCTTCCACATAACAGTACAGCGCTCGTTTGGTGAGATCCGTTACGGCTTTTCTCGCAGTGGCTGTAAAGATTATTACCAAGCGGAGACCGAGGCTCATATTCCGAGATCCACCACTTTTTTTGCCTCACCTGCACAAGCGGTGAACAGGAGGAGAGACCAGAAATGGATCAAGACAAATACTTACCAGAGCTGATGGCTGAAAAAGATAGCCTGGACCCTTCGTTTGTTCATGCAATGCGCCTTTTGGCTGAAGGTAAGGTATAATTTTGTTAGTTTGGTATGCTTACAATTCCCGGGTCGGTTTATAGCCTGTTATTAATCATCTGTGACGCCAGTGCGTTTCAGCTGCGAAATGCATAGTCTGTCTTTTCTCCCTGTGAAATAAGTGACTCCGTTGCCTAGAATTGCTTTCGTGCTACTTGTTTTTTTTCTAATTGCACATGGGTGAGAATTCATGGGGATAGACCAAACAACCTCGGACAGTAGGCTATAGCCTAGTTGTAATAAATCGAATGATAGACTACGTGTAACAACTGTGACCAATGTCTAGCATTGTATGCGTATGCACTCCGACAGTTTGAGACTCGAAGGTGTCCCCAGTGTTTTCAGTTTCTGATAACAAGTAATTCAGGACACTTTCCCCGGTCCCCTCCGGGTTTCACGCGAAAGACTGTAGAGCGAATGTGGTAGGTGTTCAAAAAAACTTGGAAAGCCACAAAATATAATTTTATTGTCGTTTCCCGGCCAATTACAATCATTTCGTTTAAAATTTACTTACATTACAGAGATCGGGTGGATCTAAACGAGGGGGGGGTTCAAATGGTTAATTTATGCAAATGCACTGTAGCCAATGCTATAACCTACACAACATATAACGTCACACGAACGTTGTAGATTCTCAAAAGAAAAAACAAATACATCACCCACCTGATTAGAACGCTTTTCTGCTTACCTGTAGGAAAGCACATTTAGTCAACATTTTAAGATACTTTTCGTTTTGGTGTGTAAAATAAATAATAATCTCACATTCTGTCTCCCTGCTCCGACCAAAACATCAGGTTGACTGTGCGTATCAAGAGAAAATGGACAAACCCCATTTAAATAAACAACGTTACATCTCTGCTGAGTTTTATTTCTTCCTGCAACTAATTCAAATATTGTATCCGACTAAGACAAAAGCAACCATAATCATACTATGGATAACAATTCACCATTGAGGTACTTTTCAAAACTACAAACGGACATTCATGCTAAACCACATGAAGCCAAATAAAAAATATTTAAACCATTTCCCCAAACCATTCTCCACAACCATTTCCCAAATAACTGATGAAATAGACTATATTCCGAAATAAATAAATACATAAATCTTTCTGGAACGTTTTTTTTTGTTTTGACAAAGCATAAATACAAGTGTCCTATAACAAAACAAACATTCTACTATGGACTAGACTACCTCGCAGACTCAACAAACAATAATCTATTGACTACTTTGATACAAGTATCCTTGTGTTCACAAAATAAATCAAACAGTGCTTTTAAACATAACCGGAGTGCTGAGGAGACCTTGGAATGAAGTTACTCAGCACGCAATCCACGCATCTTAATATTATCTGGACGACGAGGCGTTTGGGCAGCCGTGGGCGACTGTTTCTTCACGGAAGGTGAACGGAGCACACCTACAAGTCCACAAATAGCTTTTACATACTTTCTATCGTGCTTCTGAGCCCAAGCTAGCACTTATCCCAGCGAAAGCGAGAAATCATGCAAAGAGATGCGGTCTGTAACGCTCAGCGGTCGAGCCTCCAGGTCTGTGCGTTACGCTGTGCCAACGGATGATTAACCTGTACGCGCAGCATTGGCTTCAGCACCACAATTGCGGTTCGCACGAACATTTACAGTACATCCATTAAAAAACCATAAGCAATATCTTTCAGATATTTGAGACCAAGATTCCATAGTAGTTTTCATAATTTTTTTTCAGTAGCGTATGTAAAACGCTTGTTTGCGTAAATGCCGATTCAACTAAAAGTTTATCCATTTCCTTTAAATGATAATGAAACTCGTCACCCTTCTTGAGCTAGTGAAACAAGGTTGTTAGTGTCGCAATGGGGTCATGCAGGGGAAAAGAAGGTCAGTGAAGGGCTAGGGTACACCATCAAAAATATTGAAACAGTTAATCTAATTCGTTACTTCTCCTTCAGATGATTTGAATTTAATTGTAGACAAATATAAAAAATTACACACTTTTAGAAAACCACAAAACCAGCACCTCCTTAACTTCTTTATGCCTCCTAATTCTGAGCCTTTGGTGTTAGGTCACATGAATGAAGATGGTTGCCATGGGGTTATTTCTCCTCTCCCTCTCTCATCCTTTCACTCCCAAATGCTATCTTTTGTCCTGTAAGCCACATGATCCCTTCAGCAAAGTCTTTATCCCAAATTCATATTTAAAACATTTTCTTATTAAACAATACGATTGAGAAGATACTACATGTTGCACACATATGTTACACATTATTACATAAGTTATACTGTCAAAACCAAACTTAAAACCATTTGTAAAGCGTAAAGCTCCCGCTCTTATGTACAGTCCATCTTCATTATGGTGGGGGAAAAAATCTTGATTTAGCTTCATGAAAAACTGCAAGAGTGCATTAGGGAAAGATAATTTGTGAATGACTTTTTGATGTCTCTGGATAGCAGCAGACATCACGCATGTCTGCAATTAGAATATAGGTTATCATTATTATTAAATCATGTATTCCACATAGATAGATGGGACTAACGCTGAAGCCATTTTAAACTGATGTAGTCCCCTGACACAACAGCGGCAAGTCGAGTAAAGCTGGTGGTGTCAGCGGGACAGTGCCATTCAAGGCATGAGCCCTGTGTTATCAATGGCAGAATCCAGAGCATTCCAGCAGCTTCACATCTGCAAAACTTAAGAAAAAAAGCATGTTCATACACTGTAAATATACTTTGCATAAAGACAATGCTCATGATGGATGCAAGTCATATGAAGGATGAAATTATTTTGCTAAAAATGTGTGTTGATGCTAAGGTACTGGTTGTGGTACTCAGGCGTTTGTGAATAGGTTTGGGGTACCTCTTTATGTGGCTGAAAAGTATTTCTCTGGCTGTACTGAGCATGCATATTTTTCATTGGATTTTCTGTTGTTCTTTAATTTGAACTGGAAAAGGGAATCTACATAATAATAGTAATAGTGATAATAATAATAATAATAATAATAATAATAATAATAATAATAATAATAATAATAATAACAGCATTATAAAAATATATTTTATTGGCATTATCATGCTTTGGGCCACTGCGGTTAGGAAACAATGGCAGAAAAGTAAGGGATGTTGTTCTTTCTGTTATACGTTGTGACAGAATGAGATGGAATGGTACATGTATGTATAACTCAAGCAGGAGTAGAACTATGTGGTTTAAATGACTGGAGCTTTCATAAAACCCCAATCTAAGTGAGACAGAGGGCTGCATAATGTATACCCCTGTGTCCCTGCTCTTCAGATATCACTGCAACAGCCCCATACATTAGCAATGTGCCAAGACCACACACGCACAAAGAGAACGAGAAGCGTAACACAATGAGCACCAGGGCTGAATGACCTGCAGGCATTTGAAAAGTGGGTATAAAATGCAATGTTCTAGATGCAAAGTTCCACCCATTCGAGATGCCTAAAGGGTGAAAATTAGGTGTGGCCAAACACTTGTCTCATTGAATAAAAAAAAAGAAAAATTTGCGAGCTGGAATCATATGCACTGATCGAGATTGTATCTGGTTTCCCACGTTAATAGAAGAAACTCCACAAAGGGGCGAATCAGTAATCCGCAGGGCTCCAATCAAAGTTAATTAAATTGGTGATGGGAAAAGAAACCTTGACATTATGTCACTACAGCTAAAAGCGAATATCCATGTACAACAGAAGTGCACATGCAGTATATATATATTGTTGTGATACACATTATATGGTGGAGGGCTGTGTACAGGAAATCCATGAGGTAACAAATGGGGAAAGTCAGGTTTACCTGTTTTTCCCTTCGGCTTGCTTGTGTATCATGCGTTTTTTTTCATTTACCAGTGAGTGGTGGAGACTGGTGTTCCACTGAGCATGAGACAGGCCACCCAGCCCCTGGGAAACATGCGGGTCGTTGGATACCTGCCAGGTGTTATTTACTCCCTGCTGTTTCCTTATTAATCTTTCCTGGGCCCGCCTACTCGCATTCAAGCTTCCAGAACACCTACACTTGTGTTGTGAGGTCGGTGAACCCAGTTGACACCGGTGCTCTTTCAGAAGATATACACCTTTACTGGGACTCTGCTATCTCGAGTATGGCTCCTACCACTGGGGTTCGAGCCTCCATAGTCCAGTCCCTGATTTCCCTGCATAGATGGTGCAGTAACCTCTAGTAAGAGCACGCCACTGGGCAGAGCAGGGTGTCTGACTCTTTATATTTCCCAAGTACTGCGTATATGACATGCAATGACAAAGAGGTATACATATGAGACTACACCTTTGAATAAATATTTTCAAAAATATTTTTTGCACTCGTAGTGGCTGACATACAACTAGCAGAGAAGATTTTGCTCCATAAATATTGCCAGAACCAGGTAGTGCGATTTGAATGTACAGTAATGCGCTAAGCAAACACCACAAGAGGTAGAGATACAGGTTGACACACAAAGTTATAATCCTATAGTGACTCAAGTCCAATGAGAAAGAGAGAGGAGATGAATATGCCTTCCTGAGTTAAAATAAAAATAGAATGGGTTAAAACGCATCAAAAAGCACATACATTTCTCCAAAATAGACACACAGTTATATTCATGAAGTCAATGACATGTATAACGTTTTTATATTTTATCGTGTGAATGTCACAGATCTACATACAATTGCTGAAGAGAGAATAAAGATGATCCCCAACAGCGCAGAAAGTTTCAGCACATCATCACTGGGGTGTATTAGGTGAATAATTTAATTAACTCAGAATTAGCTCCTGCAATCTTGGGGGTTTATTTTTGGTTTGCAAAATCCCCACACGGCCTCAGATTCAAAGCAGCCTGCAGTACACTTATTAAATAAGAAGACAGCAAATTAATACATTTGGATTTATTTTGGAAGATATTCTGCTATTGATTCACATCCTTTCTCCTAGTTTAAGTTGACGGTATTGGGCACAATAAAAATCATATTATAGAAAGTGATGGGCTGTGTTGATACAAGCCTTTTAATCTGTTCAGCTCTCTGACTTATTTCCCTCTGCTCTTGAACCACTGCCCAGGTGAGTCTTACTGCTGAGAGTTATTGTCATCGTGTTTATCTTCCTTTAAGTTACAGAACGGCAGGTCACTGTGAACACCCTGCGTGATTTTGTTTTCGCATTCTGTTTCTGAGACTGGGTTACCATGGGTCTTTCACCTGAGAAATCAACCACTTAATTAGCGTTATTATCCCATTGTATCAAAGTGGATTTCTCCTCACAGGCCTATACAGAGGGCTACACATTTTTTTTAAATCCCATGAATAGAAGAGGGCACATTATGAACATTTATTTGATTATGAGTATACATGATACACATATATAGCATTTAAATAATGTATCTCACATGTTATAGATGAGTTTCAGCAATCACATGCAGACACTGACCTGAGAACCTCACTGGTTTGAATTATTGTCATTGCAGAGAAGGAACGTGCATAATGTACTTTGAGAGCGAAGCTGGTTGATTGGAAGGCATTGTTCTCACATGGTCTGGGAAGATTCCACAGAGAGCGTAACATAGTCATTCGCGGGCCATTCGGGTTCCTCTCAGCAGTCGAACTGGAACAGCATTTGTTAAGACGTTTCCGGAACTGAGGAACGTGTCGGGAAGCGTGCCCGGCTGCTTTGTTTTCACGTTTGCTCGCGCGAAAGGGCTGCAGGTCGGAAATGAATTTTCGGAATAATTTCCCTTCTCTGTCGGAGATTATTTTTTTAAGTGGAATTCTGCAGGATTGAATTTCTTTCGTACGGCCCCCCGAGCTTCGGCAGACACAGGGTGGGAATATTAATGGCTCGTAAGCTTTACTGGCATGACCAGGTTTTATAGAAAGCTCAGACATATGGCTAATCTATTTCATTAATTGAAAGGTGTGGGCTTTGGGCCGAAAAGCACTGCAAGCTTGAAAATAGAAAATATTTTGTC
Source organism: Ilyophis sp. 1 JC-2022 (assembly GCA_022702515.1). Taxonomy (NCBI): domain Eukaryota; kingdom Metazoa; phylum Chordata; class Actinopteri; order Anguilliformes; family Synaphobranchidae; genus Ilyophis; species Ilyophis sp. 1 JC-2022. The sequence continues at coordinate 82,556,457 of CM040396.1, read as the reverse complement.
TTGTGAAAACAAAAACAGTTCAAAAAGGGAACCGCGCGCCCCGGACCTGCCATTTTCCGAGCATGGCCGGCGCCCTGTGGGAGCAGCAATTGGCGGCTGCTTCCGGGTGGGGGGAGGGGCTCGGAGAGAATCGCTGCGCATATAGCAGCCACGGGTTGGAATCACGGTCAGGCTCGGAAGGAGTCGCGCTCTGGTAGCGTGGCTACCTTCGCTCTACCGCCGGCTGACGGAGGTTGTGCAGCAGTGATTCTCTAGCGGTTGCTACACGGGGGGAATTGAATTAGAATAGGGGTTCAATTGGCTACTAAATTGGGAGAAAAACGGGAAAAAATCAGAAAAGCTTTGTGTGAAAATAATGTTGTTAAACGTTTCCATTTAATCGAGTGGTCACTTCCCTGTACATTTGACAAAATAAGCTCAGCAAGCCACTCTCCATAGTTTTGTAGAAATCATTTTTGCCTCATTGACAGTGATATTAGAAAAATCAAACTGTCCAAGCTGAGGCCTCAACATTAGTGGACCTTTGTGAGGTGCCTACTTATTAATTCATTCATTTATTTATTTTTGCTACACTTGGGCATTTTCAGACAACTGCCTTTTCTAAAAAAGCTGTGAAATGTCTACATTAGCATTATTCATTTCAAAAGTTGATTTGAACATTTGGTACAGAAAAAAAAACGATCAAAACAAATCTTTACTTTTGCCAGTATATGCAAATGTTGCCTCTGTTTATACACTTTCTATGTATAATATACATTTCAGCCTCTTGTAAAATGTTATGATTTAACTTTTTTGGTTTTAGCACACAATATGCATTTAGGACAGCAATGAGTATTATTGTATGAAACAATTTGCACAACTGTAGGGTCATTTCATTGTAATGAAAAACTTTAGAATTGATTGTTCCTCCAAAAGACATTGACTCTGTGACCTCTTATGAAGAGCAATGATCATTTATACAAGTGACATTTTAACCAAAAGACTAATAATGTCTTTAAAAAAACTTTTGGAGTCAAGTCAAGTGTGTATTGGAGCAGGGTATGTCTTCTTTTTTAAATATATAGACCATCATCTCCAAATACTGGCAATGTAAGGAGACGCTCATTGATTGTCATGGTTATTGGCAGCCTCGTTTGTTTCTGAGGTTGTTATTCTATTTGGCGTCGTCTGGGCGCTCTATCTGATTTTTTCCGCCTCCGTTCCGTTGTTTGGATCTCGCCCGGCTATTATTCTTCACACCTGTTTTGGGTTTCCTGCTGGTTATAAATAGCCCAGGACTTTTGGCTTCCGGCACTTCGATATTGTCTTTGCTATTTTTGACAATGAAGTTGGTAAGGTATAGGAATTCGGTCACTGCATTTCTGGTTGTTTCAAATAAGAAACGCAGTAAGTCTGGTTAGAATTAGGATAAGGTTGGTTTAGTCTTTTCTATCCAATCTTTCTCTTTATCCTGTATTCCCTAGACCTGTTACCTTTTGTGTTCAGCTCTTTTGCTACTAAAGCTTTAGGTACAGGTTCGATTTTCTGTTGAATTTTTTCACCCATTTTACTCTGGTTTTTTTCTTTTGTTTACTCAACCTCTCGTCTACGCTTTTTGATTTAGAGCGTGAGGTTCTTTTGTTGTTTATACTCGCTATTTTCGAGTTCGCCCCCATTTGGGGTTGTTTTAATTTGGTTTGTGCCAGGAAGTTTTTATACACATTTTTTCTTTTGGTATTCATTCCCCGGTGCGGATTTCTCCGCTTTTGTGGTGTATCTCTCGAGATATGCTTTTAGATTTCTTATCTGTCGCGCCTGGTTCTCCGAACCTTACATCTCCCCTTACATTGATAAACTCTTTGAGAAACAATTGTGTATAATCTATTGCTATTTTTGTCATTTATAATTAATGCAGGTAATGTATAGGTCTCATCCACTGTAGGTACCAACATCTTGCCTATCCACCCACAGCAGCTACATTATTGTTCTATCATGTTAGCATGTTTATTAAACAAGATTGACTGACTTTATTTAGAGCATGGGCAGCAGAAAGAACTGCCCTGCCTTACTCCCATGTTCTGCTGTAGAGCTGTGAAGTCTTCAGGCCAGAAGAAAACACACATTACTACACTTACCAATTCAGCATCTTTAACGGCACATTAGACTTTTAGACTGCCATTAAAAGCTGTCCATGAGTCTGGCTGCTTCAGGCTTCTAATGGTTTTATTTTAATCAATAGACAATAACTGAATGCTATATATATATATATATAAAATATGAGCAAAAAGAGGTGTAAAAGCATTTGTCGTTTATCAGAATTACCTTAGACTCAAAATATGAGAAACATCTATCATTTAGGTAAAATTATTCAAAGAAAGAAGTTAATATTTAGCATCACTATTATTGGCCATGCTAGTTACAAACAAAATCGAATTGAAGTATATTCCCATTCATATTTTATTTTATGTATTTAATCTTCATAAATCAGGCAATGACTAAAAATAGCTTAATTTCTGAAACTACCTATTTCCACCAATAGGGCAATAATTAAGAAGTTTAAAGCAACTGGGGCCTGGACCTACTTGGAAGAGGATGCAAGCCTAGTTTCCCTCCATGCAATGTGAAGAGGATGGTTCGAGAGGCAAAAATTTTACAAGGATCACAGTTTGAAAATTGAAAAAAGTCGGTTGCATCCTGGGTTAGGGTCACCTAGAGTCCCTTGATAGAGAGAGTAGCGACAACTCACGATTTGACGCCATTTTGAGTCCATTCAGTGCGGAGCCGCCGTATGGCGCTAGTGCATTGAACCGTGTATTCCATTATGTTCTCTATGTATGAGAGATGGGAATGGTCTTTTCCATGTTGATAATGAACAAATTATATGAAGATGACAAAATAGAAGATTTATGACAACTAAGAGCCATATGATAAAGAAGAAAATCACAGAGCTGGTTGTGATTTAACAGTCACAGACATTTAGAACCATGACAAAGAAGGAATTAACTAGACAGGTACTCGAAATGAACCTGCGAATTACAAATAGGAACACGTTGGATAGTGGTGCAATGTGATATTTTTTTCATGCTAAACTAGATGCCGTGCATGCCAAAGGGGGAAAATAAATCTTTGGTATAACCTACTCTTAAAAGCTAGGGTTTATTTATTTATTTATTTATTTATTTATTGCATTTCTTTACCCAGGGTATGCCCAAACAGTTAAAAACTGGTTTCCATTGGGGCCCTGCATTCATTTAAATACTACATACGTACTGTACTACATGCAATTAAAAATTAAAAACAAATTTTAATTTAACAAACACTCAAGCCGTCAAGGCATTACAAATATGTCCATAATTTTCTTAATTACGCATGGAAAGGTAGAGGGTGTTTTCTCTTGTCTTAAACCATACTCCATAATAATGACATCACAAAAGTACAAATATGTGCATGTTAATTCAATACGCATATGGGACCATTACCACTGACCTGGCAGAGAACTGAGGAAGAAGTTGCTTTCCATCCAACACGACTGACTCTGTTCTCACAGATTTCCCGTCTTTTTGCATCTGATGGAAATCTATATACCTTGAATCCCTTCTCCGTTCTATTTGTGCACCCACAAGCGCTACAACCTGTCATTTTGTCGTAAAATCGATATGCGTCCGATCCCGATCCTGTCCGCGATGGACTCAAAATGGCTCCACGCAATCACGTGACTAGATTTTTCCGGACCCTCTATGTCGCTACTCTCTCTATCAAGGGACTCTAGGGTCACCAAGTCTCCAAAAGTACAATTAGATGCCACCTCAATGCCAACAATCTAGGTTTGGAGAAGGCTTGCCAGCAGAAAGCCTCTGCTGTTATCATACCACAAACGTAAACACCTAGGGCCACATGTATAAAACTCTGAGTAAAAAAATGCAAAATTAGATTTTCTCCCTCTGCCTTTCTATCACGGTGTTGCAATATCACACTGTCTCCAAACATTACGTATGCATGGTATCCAGCTTGTGCAGAGGTACGCAGATTCGCGTATGTTATACATCTGAATTTCTGCATGGAAACTCGCTTACGCAGCTTTCTGAGGGCATTTTTCTGCTCAGCACTGTTTATACATGTGGCCCCTGGAGTTTGCTAAATGTTACCAGAATTTAAATTAGAACTGGGTGCTATAGTCAGACGTGATGAAAATTAAGCTCTTTGGCAATAAATACTAAAGGTGGATTTGGCATAATAAGAGGCGTAGTTAAGCAGAATAGAGCCTTATCCCCACTGTAAATTATAGAGGTGGATCTGTGATGTTGTGGGGCTGTTTTTCCTCCAGATGTCCTGGGAACCTTGTTAGGATACATGGCAACATAGACTCAAATATTTTAGACCAAAATCTGGCTGCCTCTGCCAGAAGACTAAAAGTAGGCCATGGTTGGATCTTACAGCAGGACAAATATCCATAGCATACCTCAAAATGTACACAAAAAAGTGTTCCTTGACCACAGAATCAAGGGTTTGCAATGGCCATCCCAGTTTTCTGACCTGGACTCCATTGTAAACCTGTGGGGTGAGCTGAAAAGGAGAGTTCACAAGCGAGCACCAAGCTGCAGAGATTCTGTATGGAGGAGTGGTCTCTTAAATCTCTTGCTATGTGTTCTTCAACCTCATAAAATGTTACAGGAGAAGGTTTATTCGTGTTATCTTAGCAAAGGGAGGGTGCGCTAAGTACTAAATACAGGGATGCCAATAATCATGACACATCTTCTTCAAAATAACAATTATTTCACATTAAAGATTAGTTTTTTTCTGATCAATGGTATCACAATTAAACTATATAATTGTCTAGTTTTCTGAGCATAGAGGACATTTGATAAATAATAAACTGAATTTAACCCTGCACATTTTGCTCATATTGATTGAGGTTGGCAATAATTCTGGTGGGCACTGTATACGTAATGTCACTATATACTGTATATTGGCCTGAATCTTTGGATTTTATCTGGCATTAAGCATGGATTAATTTAATCACAGGGTACAACATACTACAATAAAATATTAATTGTCTAAGGAGAGTTGGAACTGAAACACAGAGATCAGTTTCTGAAATGTCCTTCAGGTTTAAAAAAAAACAAAGGTTCTTATTCACAGTGGAACATGCTGGGATGAGCGGACGGGAACAGAAGAGCTCCAAAGGAGATGAGAGGGAACGTGTGGTAAAAACAAAGCACTGACTTTAATCCCACAGTATTGCACAACAGAGCAGGCTCCTCTCTGCATGTGCTGCCTACCATACAGTAATTAACCGCTATTTGTGTCATTGTCTTCAGATAGTAGCTATCGAAAGAAAAGACAGTGGGTTCAGGGTTGATTGTTAGGCAGAAGTGTTGTGAAATGAATGCCTTGTTTAAGTATTCTTTCGGGAGGGGATGGGGGCGGGCTGATTCTTCATAGAGATTGTCTTGGTGGTTTAAGGAGTGAAATCTTTCGGAGTCTTTTTCTCTGAAAACTGGTATGGATCTGTTCATTGCCAAAACATCGAACCTTAAAAAAATATTTAAGAATTGTCTGTTACACCATATCCTGCACAGCCTTGTATAATGTGTATGTGCTCACATGCGAGTGTGTGTGTGTGTGTGTGTGTGTTCCTATATGCGTTTTAAAGCTGCAATTGAAGAACTGGAGCATGCATGATCATGGGAAGGTTTGGTGGTACCCTAAAATGGGTAACTGTTAGCAGTTGACCTGGGTTGAGAAGCACTTGTGATGGTTGATGGAGGACCCCTTGCAGTGGGCTGAGAGGCTGACCCCAGCTTGAAGCCAATCTCTAATTTGAGAGCTCCGGTGCGAGGGTATTCACAGGCGTAGTAACCTGCTGACTTTCTTCCCTGCCTTTTTGTAGAGCTAACAACTGGGTGCTATTTAAAAAGCAGGCAACAACTCTTAAAAGGCTCAAAACTGAAGAGCTGACGTAAGAATCACCCTGCTGACACACAAACACACACATACGTGGGCAGGCACACACACACACACACTGCTGCATGCACGGATGGACTCACGCATGGATGCATGCACACACACACAATCATACGCACAGGAACAGACACACAGACACACCACACACACACACACACACAAACGATTAAGGAGATTAGTAAGAAGTGAGTCATTAGACCACACCTTATTTGGAGTGTTTTATTAATTAATCAGGCTATCAGTAAACTTTAAGAATTTCAAAGTGGGCGAAGCTGTCTCAATCATAAAGGGAAATAACAATCATTATCGGTACGGTGTGGTTCAATGGAAATAAGGGCTATGTTAGGACTATTCGTTAAGTGTTACATTTGTGCACAGACTCCCAATGTACCAGTTAAAATCTGGCCACCCAACTGATGGAGCAACAAGGTGCCATAGTCATTAATTTATCTTTCGGTAAACACACTGGATTCAGTCAAACTTTATCCCTGCCTCACACTGATGAAAATGAATGCAAGTGTTTGGATCAAAAAAGCTCTGTGCTCTAAAAGAGAGCTGGCACTGTGAAAAAGAGATCATTAAGAAGTGCTGTAGGTTTTCGTGCTGAAAAGGACAACTTTAAATTTGCAAGAGAAGCATATTCGCAGGCTTGTAGAAGTACCATAACTAATACACAATATATAATGAGGAAACAATGTATCAAATGCAAAATCCTTACCCTATCTTAGGTTCATCTATTACTTTCTACTCCACACAAGTGAAATTCCTCTTTCTCATTTTGTCAATCACTGAACTGCAATCAACTGTGCTTGTGCGCTGTTATTTAGCTGTCAGTGAAAGCGTGTGAATATTGATGGGGTCAAGGTGAAGTACACTGACCTAAGCCTGCATTCCCATGCATGGTGTGCAGTGCCCAACCCACCACTGAATCTCAGACCACACCTTTGGTCACATGACTTCCTTGGCTGCAGCTGACTTTCCATGCTATATGGTTTATATTTATCATTTTCTGCTGTAGCAGAGATGCTTGATTTTAGCTGAGATTCAAAGTTAAGGACAATCGTTAGATAAGTTCAAGCCAGTGTAGCAGGCAGTTGTCATTTGCAATACATGGGTGATTCTGTTGCTTTTTTGAACAGAAGGTCAAGGTGAAGAGGAGTTGAAAGTAGGTGTTGTGCCTAGAACCCCGGCAACACATAAATGTGATATAATTCCAGGTTTCACTGGACCCAAATCTCTGATTTCCCACCAGTGTGTACACACAAAGGCACATTAAGACTGATCATATTCCACACCACCTCCAGCGTTCCGCACAAAGCAATTATGCAATAGAGCCTACCATATCACCGAAACAACACCTAATGTCTATGGTGTCTCCCCATCACTTCAGCCATTGATTAGATGATCAATATTGTCTGACCTACTTCTATCAATACATGACCAGATTTGTTATTAGATTTTTTATTTTTTGTTAAATGTGCGAGGCTCAAAACGTTCCCAGTTGTGTCTATCCGGCTGCCATATGCCTGACTGGTCATTTGACTGTGCACATTTGACATCTTGATAAAAGGCTTTAGTGGTGATCATCCGCGCTGTTTGTTTTTTCCTCTGTCCTAATGATCAGAGGGTGTTTTGAGTGCTTGTAATGCACTGTGGTTGTATCAGATAAGAATCAGGGCACGGGCTCAGTTCTGAGGGCCCCCCCACTGCCGTTAAATAAATAATGTCGCCGCAAGGTTAGATGAAGCGCAGTGAAATCACACGAGAATAGGAACGGAACAGACGTCCGCAGAGAGGGACTGAGCCCTGTGAAAGGATACTGTGGATAAAATAAATGTAAAACGAATCAAACAACCTTCTGCCAAGGTATCGGTAATGCGTTACACCAATAAGAGGTACACGCATTACTAACACAACAGCACCCATGTATTTCAGCTCTCCAAATAGTGTTAATAACATTATGAATGTGCTATTGTCTCTTTTCCCAAATAAAAACAATACACCAAAAAAGGCCATGATAATAATAATAATAATAATAATAATAATAAAGTTGGGATACACTAAAATAAAAACTGCACAACTAACTTTTACACGAGGCTAACATTAAACATTAAACAAGCCGTTCAAAGTGGCACATCTTGAGTCAATCCCCTTCATCGTGCCGTAGTGCCCTTGTGTTCACTGGCAGACAGGAGACACAGTTACTCATAACTCATTTTGTATTTTTTTTATTTATCCTCATTTTGTTGAACATTGGTTGCTGTTTTAATTTGAAAAGGACTAGGTCCAGTTTCAGCTAAATTCCAGAAAATATAATCATAAAATTTGCATCGCACAATCATGTTTCATAGCATCCCTTCTGTATTATTTTATTATTATTTTTATTTGTTATGCATTTGTTTTCCTAATATGGTTTCAGATGGACTTAGCCTTGGAATTAAGGTACATATTCATTATTGTAAAATCTCAATATAAAAAAGTAGATAGTAGAATATTTGGATGGCAGGTATGGACTAAGTTAAGGGTTGGTGGGTCATAGCCCATACCTATACATTACTGATAGTTTGGGAGTATATGTACAGTACTAAGGATGCATAAGTAAATACAGTTTATTCAAGTTCAGTTGTGTTTGTTCACTATGTGCTTACTTGCACAAATGTTCTTCTAATTTGTGTAGCATATGAGATCAAATTACTGGCTGTGTGTAATGTGTATCGCTAATATGCAATGCCATACATTAAAATGAATGTGCATTAGTGTGCATTTGCAGGTATTGAATGATTTTAGAATTTACTTTGCATACTGCAGTTAATATTATTGACACCATATTATTATATTATAGCACTGTGGTTGATTGAATGGCTATAAATGAACATTAAAAATACTCTAAATATTAACTAAGAGTACTGTGAAAAACAAAGGTCTTAAACGTCACTAGTTTGATAGAACAGCATATAAGTAGCGACACTGCTTCAGAATTACATTGAATTGATCACTCATTACCTATGCCAAATTGAATTGTAGTTTTAACCTGTGAAGCCTGTTCTATTCGCATGCCCTGAAATGCATTTCATCATTTGAATTGAACTGGAGCATAGTGATTCAATTAAATTTTGAACCTGCCCCAACTGCCACCAAACAAACTTTTTAAATGTTTAATTTTTGGTCACAAGGGAGATGTAAAATTTAACAGATCGCAACAGAATGGCTGTAACTCACTGGAACAGTGCCTGGCTGCAGGAAGAACAAGGTGAATACAGAGGGCTTTTTAAAGCCTCGCAATGAGACGTGCACACATTCAACACAACCATGTTTGTTCTCCAATATTATTTTATTTTTTTACAAATTATGAGTTAGGTGTTTGGTGACATAAAAATAAAGAGAAAAAACAACACTGAGGGAAAATGTTTTTATGCAAAGTTCAATTTAAATTAGTGCAGAGCTATCCTATGCTGTTGGTGACCTGCTGATTTGAACCAATCATTGTGTTTTTCAGTAGGGAGCTCTTTGATTGGTTCAAACGAGTTAAAGAATGACCATTTGTTATTGCTCAACCTCCACTACATGAAAACTCACCCTCCCATCAATACTGTGAGGCCCAACCTGACTGGACTTCAGTCAGAACATCACTATATATCAAGCACATTACGTATGCTCAGCTGGTTGCCGGATGACCATTTACAAATACCTAGATTGGCCAAATTAGCTATCCCTCCACAATTATCAGGGACTTGATAGGCTGTGAAATTATGCCTTTAAATTTAAAATCAAGCCTTTTAATAAAACTGATTACTTAAAATCCCTGATTATATCTGTAGGTTATTCGAGGTTTTCTCAGGATTATCTGTGTGTGTTTAGTGACAGCAACTATGTGACAACAGGAATGTTCTGCCACAGCATACACAGTATGTGGAATAAAAACATCTCAACCCACTTCCTGAGTGTCTTTCAGTGACTAGTCAAAGTATCAGGAATAAAAAAAAAATCCCTCCGTACAATAGCATTAATTTAATATCGATTTGATAGATTATATACAGACTGAATTAATGAGAGTATTTCCAGCGACCTTTTTAAAAACTGCCTTTAGACAATTCTTGGAAGCACTTACTGCCCTGACTTAATTAACGTCAGTCAATTTCCCAATTTAGTCACGGCAACCCCTGCGGCTCCGGGACCCCACTGGGTCGACATCTGTCGACCAGCGCGCTTGAAGACGCTTCTCATCTCCCCTCCGCTTGTCAATCGAGCACCAGGAAACAGACAGAATGAGCTTTTAGCCTTGCACCAGGCCAGCTTGGGTCCAGCTAATAGGTTTGATGTCCTTCATGGTGCAGAGGTGAAACCAGGAAATCAGACAGCATCACAGGAACTTTCTTTCCCCTGCAATCTTGATGGGAAGATTGGGTATTTTTTATGGCATACTTCCTTGGGCTCGATCTATAGCACATGGAGTACCTGTGCCATCAGTCAGAGGAGCTCCCTGCGGCATGTGTGTGTGTGTGTGTGTGTGTGTGTGTGTGTGTGTGTGATACATGGACGCCAGTATGAGCACTAATCTCTGAGGTCAATGGCATCGATTCAGTAATGTGCCCGGAGACACGCACCATAATAAAAAAAAATTACCTCTGATATGAAGCAGAGATCCACTAAAGATAAGGCAGTTTAATATGCCGCGCATTCCAATTGAACGGAGCGTTCTTCTGAAGTAGATATGAGAAATACATATTCATGACCAAGGGGAGATGCCTGTTTAAACACGGGGCAGATCTGTACAGATGTCTCTGGGAGCAGCCAATATTTCTTCATCCAAATGTGTCAGAGCCTGTTCTCTTCTCTTCTATTCCCCTGTCTTCTCAAATCCTGGCAGCAGCTCTTTCTTCATCATTTTAGAGGTGTTTTCTTCTGCCATAGAAACGCATTTCCTGGTCACTTTTAAACAAAATGCGGCCAGGTGTGAGCAGTGTGGCGTGGGGTAAAGATGTGAAACATCTTGAAAGAGCCTGAGGTGAATGTTCCTCAGATTTGTGCCTTCCAGGTGTCATGTCCCCCAGTTGCACCTTCCTGTCAGGGATATTTTGCTACAGGTCTGACTGTATTGCAGTCTTCATTGATTTTTCCTGCTGAGTTTAGGTCAACAAAAGAAACGTGTTCTGTATATATATTTTTTTCGGGGGTGTGATGGAAAAGTGCGATTTTTCTTTTGTACAAAAAAAATACTTTGAAGGGTCTTGAGACGTGCCAACACTACAGCCCTGTCCCGTTTTCACCGGTTATTGCTGTATGGATTTTGTTTTTTGGATGTTGTGGGGGGTTTTTTAACTGTAAAATGTAAACCAACACTACCCTTCTGTATATTTTAGCTGCCGGCAGATATAAGGAACAGCATCTGTATGGAGGTGGGGTACAGGAGCTGTAATAACTGTGGGGTCACAGGCTGAGATTCTCAGAAAAACCCTGTAGCTGCACCCTATGGGGTAGTTTCTCCAATGCTCCTATTAGGAGGCCTGTGGGAAGACATAGGACCACAGCACACATTCTGGGCCAGAATAATTGTACAGAAACTTCAATAATGGAGCCAAAGCTCCATGGTTTTTAGCTGGAAATGGCATTATATTATGTTTAATTCATGTTCACTCAAATTGTATATTTTTTCATGTATCCCAATACATGTCTGCATCTACCTTGCATCCTTCGGCAGAGAATAAACTCTTAAAAATAAACAATAAAGTCAGGCATGGCCCTATGTTGAAAGTAATACTGGGAATATCTGCCCACTATTATCATATATTATGTCAAAGATAGATGAAATTAATGCTTAAAAATACATATTCATTGACTGTTGCATAACTGCACTCCTACAATGTGCACAGTTTGTACTCGGTGTTGTTAAATAAAAACAGTGTTGAGGTACTTTTCTTCTCAGCGCAGGAGAGCTGAAATCCTCTTTGAATACAAAACACCAGTGCCTGCACTACACTTGGAAATCCTGTTTAACCCAAAGTGACGGCCCATCCCATTGCCTTGCGTTTGATTTTTCCATAGCATAGACTTAAGCGGATCTCTCATTGAATCTCTTATCTGTGTTGACCTCATGGTATAGTGTGAGAATAAGATAAGTCTATACCAGTTATCCGCCTTTCTGATGTTGATTAGGACATGTCGTTGTTCCGTGCATGGTTCTACGAACACTGGTCCCTTTGACAAGGTGACATTTTTTCTCCACATATCTGAGGTTATAAAAAACTATTCATGGAAATATGAGAGCACAAATCAAAATCATAACCAGAAAGTTGACATCAGCATCGCGTCTGATTTAATATACAGTTCCATTTACTTTATTGGCAGCATCAAGCAAGACTTTTCCCCTCCACAGTGGGTGAGAAAGGCAGCAGAAAGGATAATAGTTTTTAAATTCTTTAAAATGTTGCATATTTCAAGTGGATGTCACGTCACTCTATATTCCAGACCTTAGGAAGATAATTACCTCACTGAACAAGATTACACAGTTTTACACTTGCGGCTGCACTGGACATTACACTCCCTGACACTTTGGTCCTGTAGCAGTACTTAGAATCACCTTCTGTGCCTCTCCAGTCACAGGCGTTCTGCCTACACACTGTTCCACCGAGTACACCTGGCCAAGCAACACTTGCAGCTGAAGCTTTCTACACTTCTCTAATTCACTTGCTTGGGAGCCTGTAACAATTGTATTCCTTGCAGTCCACACAACACTGCTGGACAAAGCTAGTAACGTTTGGTGAAGAGGTGTATCTCTCACTGAAATCAATGGGCACCTGTTTCTATGGAGGAAATCATGCAGCCGGAATGCAAGGAGCATTGCTTGACCTACGCCATACCTCCCCCCCGATGACACTGTGCTGTGGACTCCATTAAATAGTCGGATGGTTACCCTCATCCGGCTTCAGGCCTATAGGGTGAAGGCTGGATTCTTAGCGAGCATTTCTGAGTCCAGGTTCATTGATATGCTTAAGGGTTATGGCTGTATTTCTCCGTTTAATTACAAAGTTTGTACAAGTCATATTACCTAAACAGCACATTGAAATCTGTGCAGAGCGACATGTTTATAAACATAAACATGCACACTCAAGCTCCTCTCTACTGGACAGCTGTAAAACCTAATTTGGAGAAAGAATAACAATGTCCTATTAACATCTGTGCTTTCCCAAAATTCACTGCAAATAAATATTTACTGGTTGGTTGAATCAAGTGAGGTGCTCATTAAAAAAGTAATTTGTAGAAATTAAATTAAATCATTTTGGTATTATTGGCATCATTGCTATCACAGAGCAGAGAGAATGCAGACAATATGGACTGAATATGAATGTTGGGTTCAGTGTAATTAAATCAGCAAATAATTAAATCTCCAGCTCCGTTCACAGATCATGTCTGTTACCTGTGACTCCGTGTACCAGACCGTTTCTTAATTAGCTGTTCGTAATTCCCAGGATATGTTTTAAGAGCAGATGAGTAGTAACCTTTTTTTGGGGTGACATAAGGTTCTCTTTGATAATTGCACTTGGATGCTTGTGGCAATTTGCCAAATCATTGCATCACCATCCAATAGCACAAAATTAGAAATGTAATAAAGCCTTGTCATTTTCTTCTGATATGCGATTCATCTGGATGTTTTCAGGCAAATAGTTGCCTGTTTTTCCAGCGTTTTATATTGAATATATGAATTTTGAAAGTATGTCTCATTTGCCAGACTGATTAATAATGTAACTAGCAGCTGAATTATGCAGTGGTAAAGTTTTTATGGCATCCTAAATGCAGTGTTCAGTTTTGACTAGATCGTTAAAAATAAAAAAAGGTAAAAAAAACTTTCTTTTCCCCTGAAAGCTAAAGCTGTGAATTATAAAAACAGACATTTGCCCTGTCTGCTTATCATTTTCTTCAGATGAAAGACAGACCATTTTTCATGAAGCAGCCACACCGTTTTTAATGGGGACAAGGAAGACGGAAAAAAGACTGAATCTTAGGCACACAGTAGCAAAAATAAACACAATAATTTGTGTTTTCAGTCACAGACGGTGAACCCAGCAATGGAAGATGATGGGTTCACAAGAAAAATATTTTCCCCATTAAAATTAACTTAAAAGATAAGATGAACATGTAAAACTTGTCTAGATAAAAACGTAATGATAGCTAGCTGAGTAGCTGACTAGTCAAACAATTAAGAAATTCAGGTCGGTGATTTCTTTGTCAAGAAAATGATCCACAGCATGACTGATGATCCACAGTATAACTGCATCATCAGACTTAATGCATTTGCAGGAATCAACGTGTGATAGATACCTTTTTTGGGGGGAAATTATCCATGTATAGAAAATTAATGACCACCGCCATTAATTAAAAATGAATTTAAAAAAATAAAAATAAAATCATCTATCTCAGTCCAGAAAAAAATGTACTGCCCCAAATAAGTTGCTGGACCCAAAAAACTTTGGGTTTGGCTTGGTCAAAAGCCGCCAAAGACAGGAAATTCAAATGAGCACCACCAAGCCAAACCTCAGGTCTCTACACTATCAGGGATTCCCAGCTCCGTTTTATTTTTATATCTGACTGCTATACAGCTCTGTAGCTTATGACCAAGCTAAACTTAACACTTAAAACATAGTTTTTTGTAATTAATTCCCAGGGTTTTTTCTCCGGAAGGTGTCAATTTCTTTAAAAAAACAAATCATCATAACTATTGTTACACATCCACTTGAAAGTTGAATAAACATAACAGAAGATTACACAATCATTAAAAAATGTATAGCTACCGCTAGAAAATTCAATCATTGTACCTCGAACACCCCAATAGACCAAAATAAGTCTAAATAACATTAAATATCATAACATAGCCCATAACATAATAACATAACATTACAAATTTCACAACACATTGGAAATAAAACAGATTGAATCATGACAAACAACAACAGATACATTGTAGTTAAATTAAAATTTTATTTTGTGCATTTTTCAAATTTGATAACTAATCTGTCCAAAATTCTACTTAGATATAATGAAGGTTTTGTTTGAAACATTTTACACTTAGAAACGTATCGTGCTTTCTCAGCTAACGTTAACTCACAGAACTGTTCTGCGCGTTAACTTTACCCCCAGAGTGTGCACTGTGCAGACCTGGCTAAGTTAACTTTACTCCCAGAGTGTGCACTGTGCAGACCTGGCTAAGTTAACTTTACTCCCAGAGTGTGCACTGTGCAGACCTGGCTAAGTTAACTTTACTCCCAAAGTGTGCACTGTGCAGACCTGGCTAAGTTAACTTTACTCCCAGAGTGTGCACTGTGCAGACCTGGCTAAGTTAACTTTACTCCCAGAGTGTGCACTGTGCAGACCTGGCTAAGTTAACTTTACTCCCAGAGTGTGCACTGTGCAGACCTGGCTAAGTTAACTTTACTCCCAGAGTGTGCACTGTGCAGACCTGGCTAAGTTAGCTGACGAAGCACAATAGGCTATGAGTTTTAAGCACTTGTGCTACCCTACATAGCATAATGTGTATGTATGAACCACTGAACTATATAGTTTGGTGGTATGAACTAGGTAATAATGTTTATTTGCAGACTAATTGAACAAATACATTGAAAATTATCAAACCACTTATAGATTGCTGGCCAGCATAGAGCGTATATCGACACAGTTCAGTGCTAAGTGGCTACAGTCAAGAAACGGACCTGGAAAAAATTATACTCTGAGAAGAATTGTATGTTGCAACGGCACTAAAATAACGGAGATCCTCCGGTAATAATTAGGCTACATTAACGTTATACCACCTAACGTTACAATTCTTAATCTGTCAATGTCAGGCTCTTCCAGTTTAAAGTTTTTTTTTTATCCAATGTAAATTAGCAAGCTGGCTAGTTCCACATGGCAATGGAAGATATAACATTAGCTAGCTAACGTTATTTAACTTGGCTAAGATAATCATTTTTGTTGCATTGTACCGAAAATAACTCCGTGGGGGCTATTAACTGAGCTAACGTTAACGTTATACTGGCTAAAAATGTCATCTTAAACTATCACTCTTCAACTGTTGTGTTGGTAGTATTTAATTTACGCTAACATTACATTTTGCCAAAACTATTCAGTGAAATATCTGACTATTTTAAAGACAAACTAATGTAACGTTAACATTAATTGTCCTAACATTAACGTACATTGCTTGGTACTGTTACTGTTCTATGTGGGGCTTGTATGCTACATAGCTAACGTTGCTGACATGGTGTGGCGCTTGTAGCTTTATTAACGTTACAGATAATATTGTGGACTCAAAGGAGTAACGTTAGTAGCTAAATTAACATACATTTGTTTTAATCTCGTTAGCGAAGTTAGATAATATCTGTATTATTTCTAGCTTTGTCACTTGGTAACGGTAGCTAGCCTCTTGCAGAAAGCTTCTTGGGGCTCGTTTGATACCTAGAGCTCAGCCCCTATATTATTTCCTTATCCCGCCCAGATTTCGGCATTTTTCAAATTTAAAAAGGGGGCGGGGTCTAGCTAAACCAGCGTGTTTTGTTACCCTTTAAGCAAAATAACGTTATCCAACTTTCTCTCAAGTTGATTTGCCTTGTCTTATGATTCAGAAAAATGTTAAACCATACAAAAAATTCAAAACTCGCTCGGTAACTGTTAATGTTAATAGCCTACAGCTGGTTCTATGGGCTGGTTTCTGTGCGCTTTGGAAGCTTGAGAGAGCGAGGTGCACGAGACTATGTGGTAACGGTAGTTAGAATTTTCATATCGTAGAATTATAAAGGTTTATGTAAAAACTGTACAATAAACAGAAACATCACCCACCAAAAGCATTGGTCCATGTCACACCTGACATATCGCTATGAGTTGTAGAATTTGTAGCTAGGTCATCTGAAAAAAAAGTTTTAATCTAAATGCTCATTTTTTATGTACTTAATTGTATGAAAACGGCTTAACCAATCTTTTCCATATTTGTTTTATGTCGAGATAAGTGCCTTGGTGTTAACCAAACTTAGGGGACAATCCCTTAGTGTACACCTTGATATCACAGGCCTGATCAGAAGATTTGCTCAGGAGAGCATGTTACTAATTGTATTGAAGAAGAGTCAGTATCCATTGAGGTGAAGTACAACATCAGGAGGATTCGACCGTACCTGACCACCTATTCCACCCAGCTTTTGGTCCAGACCATGGTCACCTCACGCCTTGACTACTGTAACTCCCTGCTCGCAAGCCTACCGGCCTGCGCCATCCTGCCTCTTCAACTGATTCAGAACGCAGCTGCCCGGCTTGTGTTCAACCTCCCGAAATTTTCACATGTCACCCCCCTGTTGAGGTCACTCCACTGGCTGCCAGTTGCAGCCAGGATCAGGTTCAAAGTTCTGACCCTGGCCTACACTGCAGCCAATAGGACAGGCCCTGTCTACCTGCAGGACTTGATCCAGAACTATGTTCCTGCTCGACCGCTTCGCTCATCTACTGCAGGGCGACTTGCACTTCCCCCCCTCCGTGTTAATGGTACTCGCTCGTCCCGACTGCGGAGCTTTTCCACCCTAGCTCCCCAGTGGTGGAACGAACTTCCCATTCCCCTACGTTCCATGCCAACCCTGCCTACTTTCCGTCGTGGCCTGAAAACGCACCTTTTCAGACTCCACCTGGACTAATACTTAGCTAGGACCTCATGGTTTGTGTTCTTGTTGAACTATGTACTCAGGATAGTCAAGTTTATAATGATTAGAATAGAATTGTATTAGAGCTGATTTACCCAGTTCACTGTGAACTGCATTGTGTTCATTACTAGGGATAGCTGCTACTGTATGTGAAAAATTTGCTTTCTTATCTGTTCTGTAGTTACTTTGATGACCTTTCTGTATGCACTTACTGTACGTCGCTTTGGATAAAAGCGTCTGCTAAATGAATGTAATGTAATGTAATGAAGAGTCAGTATCCAAGCCTGGATGACTCACACGAGTCAGAGGTTATTTTGATTTGTGTTTCATGAAGCTGTTTGATGTGTTGATAGTCCTCCCATTTATCTATGCCACCCCCAACTGAGTGCCAAGTGAAGAGACATGGTGCAACACTTTGCAAAGCCATTATAGGAACTCTGAAAACAACCGAACACACACACACACACACACACACACACACACACACACACAGTATTCAGAATACTTCCTCATACAAACTATAACATAGTAACCAAAAAGGGACGGTAACATAATATATGTATACGGATGCATTTTCAAATTTTTGAGTTGGTAGTTAAGAGAAATATTGACCCTTGGATGCCCTATACATTTTTCTGACCCAATATTTCAATACTGTGAATAAATGCTATAACTATAACCAAGAGGTGATTAGGTATTGTACACATGCAACAATGCATGTTTTAAATGAATTCACAATTAAATAAAAGAACAGTGGGAATATCAGCAGTATTAAATGCTATCCTGTGTTCCTTTTGGTTTATTTTTATTATAATTTTTTTTAAATAGGGTATGCTGCCAAACCTCCAAAACTGTTTCACCTTCTATGTTTTTGAGATTTGAAATTCCAGTCTACTGTTTTCTTTCAGGTGTGGTATAAATTTCATGTTATGCAAAATATTTTATGGACATCCGTTTGCATTGAAACGGGTGAATATCAATGTAATCCGATTTATTTTTTTAACTGATTTCTTTCGTGCATCCTCGTGTTCACACTTCTCTTTGACTGAATCATGATTCAGATTTTTAATGAATCCTTTGTGGTATAAGTCACACACCTGTGATGTGCTTTATCTCATTTACAAGCTAAGCCTACCTGAAGTCTATAATAACACCTGGGATTATGATTTAAGGATAAGGGTTTCTCACTGCTCGCATGCATCTCAAATCGCACGGTCAGGGGTATCTGTGGCCCCATAATATACATAATATTCAAGCCTCCACCTACTCTTAAAAGTCTCTTTATGTATCTATTCTGTAAGCATACTTTAATAAGCGTCCTCCTTGCTGGCATCACGTTTAAATTGTTTTGCTGAAATATGTCAAGGTCTGTTTGAGTGCTATTCAAATGCCGTCCTTGAGCTGTCCTGTGTCTCATAATTACGCCATGGAATATTTAATTGTGTGCTAGAATATGTGTATTAATTTAATTTCCTTTTCACAAAGAATTGTCACAAATGAGACAATCCAATAGTCACAAATCTTAAAACGAATGCAATGAAACAGTCACATGCTACATATTATTATTATTAGTTGCGGTAGTACTGTACTCTAAAATGATCATATTTTATTAGTGAAAAGGAAATTATGGTTTTATACTGTTTTATACTCTTTTTTTAAAGAAAGTCTGAACCATACAGAAGAGAACCTACACATTGTGCTAAGCTCATCGTTAGCATTCTGCTTCGTCCTCTGATTTCAAAAGCTTCCAAAAACTTTGCGACTAACATGTCCTGTCATGACCCGTCTCCAGCTCAGCTCTGTTGACCACGGGCAACTCAGACTCCCTGGAGATGGATCGTTTGTGCAGGGAGAGCGAGAACATATGCGCTCAGCAGATGCCGGGGATTAAGGGGTCAGGGAAAATTTGAGGTGGGTCGAATGGGGAGGGAGGGGGGTGTAGGAACCCAGTGAGGCGGGTCGAATGGGGATGGGGGGGGGGGGTAGGGACCCAAATTGAGGCTGGTGTGGGAGGAATGAGTAAGCACCGTGATTTAGTGCTGGCTGCTGACCAGTTCAGAGTACCCTCTCCAGACACTCTGCTCAGGAAACTAATAAACACTTTCAGGACTTTCAGTCACTAAGACTCTTTATCGGATTGTATGCATTCTCGCCAAAGTGAATAAAAATACAGAACATGGCTGGTAACACTTGCACCGTTGTGCACTGTTTTACACCACTGGTATATGTAAGAAAGCAATATTGCATCATAAAGATGCATTGGATTTATGCCAGGTATTCTATGTATTTTATGTTGAACTCTTTCCAGCTAAGGTTTTTCAACAGGGATTGCACATTTTTAGGCATAAACTATTTAAAAAAGAATGCACATGCTTGCACTATCATTTATAGCGTTACTTACAAACCCAGGGTCAAGAATCTAGTTGGACGTAACAATCATATATTTAAATCAGCCTAGTGCAACAAGGCTATATGTTGCTTTGCATACATATGGCATTATATGACACCTTTAAAGAGCATGAAAACAGCAGACAATCCGCTGAGACTGAGAAAAGGCATATGACAATAAGCTAACCTGGAATCCTTGTTGTGCCAATCTTCCTCATTGTAACTCTTTTAATGGTATGAATCAGAGTGCAATCCCTGACCCTTTTCAGACACCAGCATTTAAACTTATCATTGCATCCCGTACTGTCCAGACATGGCCCAAGGCCTGCAATATAGGTCACTGCCACGCTGATGTTATTCAATTGCAAATGTACATCCTTTCTCTGTTCAGGTACAGTTGGTAATATTAATATCAATTCATGTTTTTTATTTTCATTTATATCCTTAATTTATACAGGGTAAGTTTGACAGAGCATGTGTGCTATTTTACAGCAACGCCCTGTAAATGCCATCCCCCGATTAGCCTTTGTTTTTGGATTGTGGGAGGAAACCGGAGTACCCGGAAAAACTGTCACGGACATGGGAAATACATGCAAACTCCACACAGAAAGGCCCCGGCCCAGATTTGAACCCTGGGCTTTCTGCTATCCACTGCACCATGTGCCACCCAACAGTCACCTGCACACACAAACATGGACACCCCATTAAGGAAATGTAAGATTATTTCTTCCATGATTCATATATTCATATCAAGGTCGATGTGAGGTTAAACTGGACGGCCAAACTGCATTTATAGGCCCGTCTCATCACTGAAACCTTACGTCTCTTCTGGAGAATGCAAAATTCACATTCTACCAACTGCCACTTCGTGTCAGTGCACATTCCACCAGTTGAGCTGTGCAATCATTGTGTCAGTGGAGTGCATTTCATGCAGAGTGGGCACAGGTAGCCTGCATGCATCCCATCATTCAGAGGAGCCACTTTTGCACAGTAGCATGAAAACAATCCCAGCGAATGAAACCCACTCTTCCTGGGAAATAGAGTGGGTCGGCCAATTGTGCACCACCCTGGAGAATTTGATACCAGTCTTGAAAAGTTCTGCAAAACTCCCACTGGTGTAAGAAACTAAAACAATTATTTGGTGAAGTAGTGATTTTATATATATTTACGATCAGACCAGAAACCCACCCCCAGTACCATTCTGACAGACAAATATTGGAAAAAACTGCGTGGTTTTCACAGAGCTGAGAGAAGCATTCCTCACATCTCCTTGTGCGCTCGAAAAATTGGGCTAAAATTATTTTGGGCAAAAAAAATGTAATGTAAATGTCAGATGCCTCAGCACACTCCTGAAATATCATGTCACGAACAAACAGAGGCTGAAAAAACTCTTTACACTGTTAAATTGGACACGTAAAGGCATTTTTTATGATTACCAGAGTCTCCCTGGCTGCAAAACTCCCACAAGTCAACACTGCATCTATTGTTAGGTGGCGTTTAAAAAAGAAAAAAGAGTTGTGGCACACTTTGTGCTTCTGTTCTTTGAGCTCAGTGTGAGCGCCCTTTGTGCGTGTGGGCTGAAAGGGGAACGCACTGTGCCGTTCTTCCCTACCCAAACTCCTGAGTCGAACCACTGGTACAATCAAAGCCCCCATGTCACGTTTGAAGGAGCGCGCCGCTGCTTTGTTGTGAACTTCAGGTGTGGGTTACCATGGCGCTGGCATGCTCATACATCATTGCTGGAATTATGACTGCCAAAATAAAATTGTACAATACCTCTTTGATGATTAAAATATAGCTCAATGTTGTATTTTATACAGTCTCTTTTCATCCTCACCAAAGGTGTTACCATTTCGGATGGCAATGTATGTTCACTTGATTACAGTTGATAGATGCGTACTAATATTTGCCTTCCACCATACATGATAACAGGACTATAATGAAATAAAAGCCTATTAAATAAATACATATAAAATAAATAGATTTGTTGGCATAGCATTTAATAGCATGCCTATCCAACACTGTAGAACAGCAACTATGAATGATACCACAGTAATGCTACCACGGAACTGTTATGACAGTGCGATAATGTTAATCCTGTACTGCTTTGAACTACTTATCCTAAGCACAAAAATTGATATGCATTTGCAAATGTCATGAACAGCACTTCCACATGCAGTCGGTATTTGCATGTCCATTGTTTTGTCCACTGTTCAGTTCAGAACAGCAAAACCATACATTTGCAAGAACAGGCGATTCGGACCACAGTCTCGTAACTTGCCAACATCTTAAAATGAAAACAACGATTGAATTAATGCAGTTCGGTTCAAGATGAAGTCAGAAGTTTCATTTTAGCCTGAGAAATGTGAGGCCATCTACTCCGGAAGTTAATAAAGGTAATGAGTCAGCACAGCTCAGCTGAACAAGCTAAAGGTCACGTTAGCGGAACATTTCCTCAATCAGACGTCCAATTGGACAAATATGACAGACTGGCATGAGGACATTGCTCTTCAAGCAGCCACTCAAAATTCCATCTGACTTCCTTCAAGCAAGGAAGCACAGAGACAGCATCAGGCTCTGTGTCAGCTCAGACTGGCCCTCAGTGAGGTTTCACAGTAGTTCCTCGACTCCAAACTAATCCATGCACCCACTTCAAGGACAGTAAACTTGCAAAGGAATAGTTAAAGATGGCCTCCATTTTATTTTATGGATTTGATTGTCCCATCTACTCGATTCTAGTTAAATTTTTACATTTAAATTACATTTTAATGTAGTTTAGAAGACTTCAGTCAACGCAACTCAATTAAGCTCTGATGAGTGATGGCTGTAGTTTTGTTATGAATATATTTTACTATTCACCACTGTTTATTAATGCGTTTATTCTTAAATCACTGGCTGTGAGTTTTGTCTCAAAGTGTCCAGCCCCGACTGTGTAAATCTTATGAAACCGCAGCATCCTCAGCTGACTTCCTGATAGCAAATTTTAAATATGCACTGTAATCTCATTTGTCAATGTGGGGATTTTTTTAAAAGCTTTGCATCTACAAAATGAACAGCAAGGTGAGAGACAGCCCAAAGTTAGAGGTGTAACTGAAATGGGATATATTGCAGGAAGACGTTATTATTTCTCTGACTCAGCAAGGATGCTAGAACAGTTGTATAAATGTGCAGCTAAATCTACATTTTTTTCACACGCATATGCATTATATACTTATATTTTCTCATACTTTTTATTACTCGCTATTTATATCATGTAAATGGACAAATGAGGAATTTGCAAATTGACTTGGCTTGGTACACCCAGCTCCTAATTCTCGTATTCTAATTTCCATGTAAGAACATACATGGAAAATGATAACACTGGAGTAGTCATCACATTTTAGATTAATAGCTTAGATGCATTTACAGAAGGTTTAAATGAGTGTGAAGAGTAATGTGATTTCCCTCACCTGGACAGCGGCCACATGATCAAATGAGCCCCCGCTCTTTAGCATGACCTTTGTCCTTTGCAGGACTCACATAGATCAGGAAATGAACCGAACCCAGAGGGCCTAGTTGGGAATTAAACTCGATGCACAGCACAGTAAAACATCCAAAAGTCGGGACCTTACAACTATGCAGTCAGAATACAATGTGGGGTCCCCAAATTAACACAGTGGGGGCACAAATTCACGTAAAGACACATACAGACATATAGACTAGGAGTTGAGTAGGAGGAGAGCTTGCACGTTTTGCAAAATTGTTGTAACTGAATAAGTCATTTATAAATAAATAAATACCTTGCATGTGTTATTTTTATCCCAGCAACTCAATTTCAGATATTGGTCACATTAAAACAAACGGTTTCAAAAACATAATCTGCACAGTAACACAGTAACTGGCAAATTGTCTCTCAATGCATGCACACAATATCCTTTACACAGCCTATTTAGTTAATGACTGTTATCATAGTAATCATCATGATAACCTTTGCAAACAAAATGGCTAATTTTTTGGGGGGAAATCAAAACAGTTACAGTGTTTCAGGGGCCCCCTGAGAGCTGGAGTTTTTCATAGATGAAATCCACATAACTGCAATGAGCGGTTTTGCTTGGAAATCCAGGTCTCATTATCAAGGGACAAACAATACAAAAAACACGCACGGACGCATGCACAGATGCACGGACAGACGCACGCACGCACGCACGCACGCACGCACGCACGCACGCAGCACCCTGCCGCCAGGGACTGCCGTTACAATTTGTCGCAGCGGGACACATTTTATTCATGTCCCTGCCTTGTGCGCGTTGAGGGGAACAGTGTGATTTGCTCCAAATAGAAGCTGCAGAGAAGGCTTCATTAGAAGTGAAAGATTACAGGTTGCTCTCTGCTGAGCTGCTTGTATGCAGCCTACCCCTCTCTCTCTCTCCCTTGCTCCCTCTCTAGCCATGCTCAGTCAGTTCTCTTCTGTATTGTTCTACACGACTGGAGCGGGTTCATAATTCTTAATTCTTCCCGGCATTAATTTCCCGTTGACAGCGGGGCTCCCCTAAGACGCCAGTAGGACGGCTTTATTCCAGGCCCCTTCATTTTTTGTGGCTGTGTGGTTTTGACTCAGTTCTCTGCACCGTCGAGATCCCGATGCTTAATTTCCCCAAAACTATCCCACGCACGCCTTGCCCGGGTTAGTCAAAAAACACTGCACAAATGTTGGTCGGTTAGCGAGAGAATATATTGATCCGCTCTTTGAAATGGCTTTTCAGAGTAAGCACGCATTGCATTGCGCCGGCCGACGTTCTAAGATGTAAAACACAGTTGAGGAGCAGGGGCGCAGGGGGGATTTATAACAGAGTCCCTATAGTGAAGCATACGGAGGTTGAGTGCATTCATTTTGCATCTGGCAGCTTGGGCCCCTGCATAATTACGATTGAGACTCAGCCCTGTGTGGGGAGAAGGAGCAGAGCACCGTGCCGTTGTTCAGTGTGTAAAATAACTTGCCGTTAGTCTACCTGCAGAACGTCCAAAGTTATCATCGGCCAAGCCACTGTCTCAGGTGATACCAGCGGCATAAAACTACTCTCCAGGATAACAGTAATTCACACCCATTTTTATCGAAGAGTTTCTCTTTATGCACAATTTTGAACGCAACATTTACAAGCCTATCTCATCACTTAGGTCGGTCACATGTTTATTATGGCACATTAGGGGTAAGATGCAACATGCATGTACAATAATCTTTTAGTTTACTGAACTTGAGTGATAGTTGTTGAACAGTAACTGATGGTAACCCAAGCTCTGCCTTTCAGTGGATTGAAAGACCTTTTGTTGACGTGGCATTTTTCTCACTGAAATGTACAGTCGAAGCTTAAAACCAGGATGATTTGTATAATTGATTGATATCATGAATGCATGAATGTAGATCAGTGAACAAACCGCTTTAGATGCACACTACCAGCACGTTACTGCACAACTGAAATATGCGCAAAAAGATGTGTTGTGGCTCACCTCAAATCTGTATGCGAGAGCTTGTTTAATTGAAAGACGCCAAATTCTGCATGTTGTCGCCTCAGGGAATATGAATTTGCATTAAAGAGGTGGGGGAAAAAAATCCATCAGAATAAATAGGGCAGCTTCATAATGTAATTTACACTTGGCATGGCAGTTCATTCCAGCTGAGTTTGGGGTTTGGTGGGTCTGGCAGAGAGTCTGCATGGTGGAGCTGGAGGTCTCACCATTTCAGCCTCTTGCACTTGCTCGTGGGACAGCTACACAACCCCCTCTCAAATCCGCACACACCAGTCCATTGCACACCCTTATTCTTTCCACGTACATTCAGCTGTTACACCGCCCCGGGAGACATTGCTGTTGTGAATAGTTCCGGTCTAGCATTGTTTTCTCCTTACTTTTCCTACTTGATTTCTTGCGGGTCACCTGCCTGTACTAACCATTGACCTGTTGGAAATGCTACGGAACGCGCACGTTGAATAAAGGCCTCCCATTGGCTCCCCGCAGAGATTGAGAAGTACGAAGGGGACGAGCTGAGGAAGGACGGAGACGTGCAAAAATATCTGGATATCATCAGCAACAAGAACACCAAGCTGTGCGAGCGGGTCCTCATCCCAGCGCAGCAGTACCCAAAGGTAAACACGGCCTTCCCACTGGTGCTGTTTCACTGGTGCGTTTAAAGCTCGCAGTCCCGCACCACATTCCATTATTCAGTCATATTATAAGCACTGACATTTTAACTCTCTCCAGTGGGCAAACATTTCCATGACCTTTAATTATTCTGCATTTATATTTTAATTTCTCCCCCCACATCAACTTAGCTGCCCCTTTGTACTATGATAGAAACTGATGTGCATTGTCAGTGCACACACACATACCACATGGAATATTCAAGAATTCTGTAACAACTGTCATAGAAACACCTTATTTTGATACCTATAACACAAGGAATACTGCGTTCTGGTTAAGAGTAACTGGTCTATAAGACACTTGGGCCGTTCCACTATTAAAATTAATATTGAGTCAAATATATACCTTATTTACCTCCTATCCAGAAATAATCCTATGCCTGTACATACTATTTTGCAATGAATCTTATGCCATAATTGGCTCAGTAGCTAGCCATCATATCAAACTAAAATATCTTGTTTTTCTGGAGAGCAATGCGACACACTTTGGTCTATCAGTACTGAATCACACACATTTTCTAGTTAGAAAAAAGCACTGCAAAAAAGATGTCTATGAAAAACATTCTGTGGAGATACTGATAGAACTTCCCTTTGCAATAAGACATTTTGGAAAAGTGAGGGGGGAAAAAATACCATGACTTTTCACACGTCATCAATTTTAATATTGCTCACTGAAAATGATGATTATTATCACAATTAAATTCTTACATTCTTTTGTCATTTGAGAGCTTTGTGTTCTGGTACCAACACCAGCACAACCGTTCCTCCCTCCAGAAAACTTTCCAACATGACATCAAAGTAACATTGTACATATTTTTCCCTGCAGCTGAAGGGAATACTTTCAGCAGCACTATCAAGCATCCTCCCGTTATTGTCTCTTACTGCAGTGTTTCTCAAATAAGGGGGTACACATACCCCTTGGGGAACTTTGGAGTACTGCAGAGGGTACAAATGTTTTTTTGTTTTTTTTGTATTGGTTATGAGCAATTCTAAAACAAGCCCATGTTAATAAAATCACTTAAATCAGGATATTAACGTACCGGTTTTACAAATAATTTCTATGCCACATATTTTGAGGACTTCCACGCCAGCTAGCTAGCTGCATCTATTTTTTTTTTCACCCTGAGCGAGTTTCGATGCTGAAAGGCAGATGAAAGAAAAATTGAGAAAATGCATAAGTGGTTGAAACGTAAAACTGAAAACAAGAAAACTGAAAGACACACCAAAATGTTGTCAGCATGTTATGTGTGGTGAAGGGGGCATTCAGCTGAACAAAGGGGGTACACTAGTAGAATAGTTTGAGAACCACTTACTGTACAGTTCACCGATACTGTCTGTAGGGTCCTCTGCCTCAGTCTGCAGCAGTTGAAAATCCTGTATTTTACTCAGTGATCAAAGCTATATAATTTAAACAAAATGATCCCATATGCATGATAAAAATATTTAACTCAACCCACAGCGACATGACCGTACAGGAAAAGTGAAACGCAATGGAGGGGGGGGTTGGGGAGAAATATTAGCATGTAGCTTTGCTTTGCTGTCCTGTACTATGACGGTCTAAGAATCCAGTTATTCCCGTACTGCAATTTTAAAGATAATTAAGGTCTATTGTTTAGTGATTTATCCATTCGCCAGATTATCTTGTCAAGATCATTATATAAGGCCATTGAGGCAGGATTCAAGGCATTTCATAACAGCATCAACAGCAAGGGTTATGGCCCATAATAAAGCGTCAGGCTGAAAATAGATGCTAGTGATTTTCTGTTTGCTTACACGCGGTGCATTAAAAGAATCATAAAACAGCTGCCAGGTGGTGCATCCTGCTAAAATAATGTTCCAGGGTGTGCACGCGGCCCCGCAGTCTGGTTCTGAATCCACACAGACCGTGCCAATCCAAACTCCCGCCAACAGCGCTGCAGGGCTGGGTATAATCAGCTGTGGCATCGCTCAGCTGCCGGCTCCTCTGGGCACGTGTGGGTACCAGCAGTCCGCTGCTGTGCATGAGGTCCGCTCAGCAGGCGCACTACATGGTGGAAAGAAATGGCCAGCTGGTGGAACACGCCCTGGAGGAGAGCGCATGGAGAGTGTGTGACGGAGAGAGAGTGTGTGACGGAGAGAGAGTGTGTGCGACGGAGAGAGAGTGTGTGCGACGGAGAGAGAGTGTGTGCGACGGAGAGAGAGTGTGTGCGACGGAGAGAGAGTGTGTGCGACGGAGAGAGAGTGTGTGTGACGGAGAGAGTGTGTGTGACGGAGAAAGAGTATGTGTGACGGAGAGAGAGTGTGTGTGACGGAGAGAGAGTGTGTGTTATGGAGAGAGAGTGTGTGAAGGAGAAAGAGTGTGTGTGACGGAGAGAGAGTGTGTGCGACGGAGAGAGAGTGTGTGCGACGGAGAGAGAGTGTGTGTGACGGAGAGAGAGTGTGTGAAGGAGAAACAGTATGTGTGACGGAGAGAGAGTGTGTGCGACGGAGAGAGAGTGTGTGTGACGGAGAGAGAGTGTGTTATGGAGAGAGTGTGTGTGAAGGAGAAAGAGTGTGTGTGACGGAGAGAGAGTGTGTGTGACGGAGAGAGAGTGTGTGTTATGGAGAGAGAGAGAGAGTGTGTGATGGAGAGAGAGTGTTTGTGGCAGAGAGAGAGTGTGTGTTATGGAAAGAGAGTGTGTGTGATGGAAAGAGAGTCTGTGTAATGGAGAGAGAACGTGTGTGATAGAAAGAGTGTGTGATGGAGAGAGAGTGTGTGAAGGAGAAAGAGTGTGTGTGATGGAGAGAGAACGTGTGTGATAGAAAGAGTGTGTGTGATGGAGAGAGAGTGTGTGAAGGAGAAAAAGTGTGTGTGATGGATATAGAGAGTGTGTGAGACAGAGAGAGATAATGTGTGATGGAGAGAGAGTGTGTGTTATAGAGATAGAGTGTGTGGGATGGAGAGAAAGTGTGTGTAATGGAAAAAAAATGTGTGCGATAGAAAGAGTGTGTGTGATGGAGAGTGTTTGTTATGGAGAAAAAGTGTGTGTGATGGAGAGAGTTTGTAATGGAGAGAGAACGTGTGTGTGATATAAAGAGTGTGTGATGGAGAGAGAGTGTGTGACGGAGAGAGAGAGTGTGTGACGGAGAGAGAGTGTGTGTGATGGAGAGACAGTGTGTGTGTGTGATGGAGAGAGTGTGTGATGGAGAGAGAACGCGTGTGTGATGGAGAGAGTGTGTGTGATGGAGAAAGTGAGTGTGTGTAGATTGGAGAAAGTGAGTGTGTGTGATGGAGAGAGAGCGTGTGTGACAGAGGAAGCGTGTGTGGGATGGAGAGTGTGTGTGTGTGATGGAGAGAGCATGTGTGTGATGGAGAGAGAGCGTGTGTGATAGAAAGAGTGTGTGATGGAGAGAGATTGTGTGTGATGAAGAGAGTGCGTGTGTGATGGAGAAAGTGAGTGTGTGTGTGATGGAGAGAGAGAGAGTGTGTGATAGAAAGAGTGTGTGATGGAGAGACAGTGTGTGTGATGGAGACAGTAGGCCTCATTTATCAATACAGTTGTAAAAACGAGCGTATATTTGACGAATCCAGCTTGCGTACGAAATTCTCACGTGTGATTCACCAAACTTGTGTAAATCACTGATCTGAGCCTAAATGAATGATAAATCAGACTTGATCGTATATTAGGAAGCGCGTTCCCATCATTATGAATTGCCATACTCACATGCCCATTTTATTATCTATATTTGGCAATGCCACCTCCTTTAAAATGCACATGCCAACACGGTTTTCTCCAGTATTATAGGCAATAGGAATGCAAATGATTTTTCTGTGAGGGTAAACTTTAAATGCTTATGAATGAACAAGAAAATAAATGTGTGCTTATTGGGAGTGTTAGTAGTGGTGTGCAGCCTAGCTCAAAAGCTGCTATGTGGCAGGGGATAACCAGGGCTAAAATTCTTCCTCTGAATTGCGAATTACAGCTGAGATAAAAGATTTTAAATAAAATAACCATTTATGAAAAAAGTACTGCCGGACGGTCCAGGAAATGGCATCCCGGACCTCTGTGATAGAACACCCGACTGTAACTTGATTTGTCACGATTCTATTATGTTTGTGTGGTCTTCTAGGCTAATAAACCTAGATCGGATTTCTAGAAAAAAAATATGAAAACAGTTTTGCGTCTTGCATACAACATGACTGGTGATACGTAATTATTTTCATATGGCTGTCTCCAATACATACTTATACGAAGGCTATTCCTGATGTAATAATTTTAACTGGCTTCTGCTTCATTCCATTTAGGCTGCGCAATAGCGATTAAACTAATAGTGATTAAAAATTATAAAAAATCTACTTATGTAGATACTAGTTTTGCCAACTAGGCTACACAACGTACGTCTACAGCCACAATGCGTAGGCCTAGGTCAAGTGCATTTTAAAATATTGCCCAGATGCATTAACTGCTTTTAATATTTTCATAAATGGAATGACTTTGACGTGCCATTTTTACGATCAGCTACTCATTAAAGGCGAACTCTGATTTTAAAGCTCACATAACCTATGTTTTTCAAAGAGCACATTTTTGTTTATCACCTGTTGACTCGGCAGTGCTCAGTTTTCATTATAGGCTGCACAACTATTGTTACCTCGCTGTTCATTGCATGCAATGCCGCTGCCTCGCCACTGGGAAAAGGAAAAGTGTACGCAAGGTCAAGAGCTGTTGTGAGATTTAATCATACAGTAAACCCACGTTAATTTCGATAAATCTGGAAATTTTCCTAAAAAATTCACTTTGTGATTCAATTTGAACGTACGCCTAGATGATAAATGAGGCCCAGTGTGTGTGTGCTGGAGAGAGTGTGTGTGTGTAATGGAGAGAGCGTGTGTGCTGGAGAGAGAGCATGTGTGATGGAGAGAGAGTGCAGTGCGTGTAATGGAGAGAGCATGTGTGATGGAGAGAGAGTGCAGTGCATGTGATGGAAAGAGCGTGTGTGTGTGATGAAGGATCCGTGGATGAGACAGACCAATTAATATGATTTTCCAAATTAATTTTCCAAAAACTGAAAAAAAGGTACATGGTTTCAAATGTTTGTTTTTTTCTTTTTAAATGAAAGGCTATACTGTAGTGTACTGTACCTCCCAATTTGTCCAAGTGTCTGTTACACATTCAAAATTTTGCTCAGACACTCAATAAGCCACTGACAAATGAAAATTGAAAGTGTCTTGGTAAAAATTGTGGGCATAAAATATCATACATGTTTAATGGGGAGCCATCACCGACTTCAAACATCAAACCCACCGAAAGGCTGTAGAGAGAGAGCGGTTTTCCAGGATGAAGGAGATATGAGCACACGGAGGATAAGTGGCAGCATTTTTTTTTCTTTGCTAACTGGAACACCTTACAGGACACTGGTGAGTTCTGGGCACACCAACTTTTGTGACAGTAGCCAAAGGCGCCTAAGAGAAAACTGTCTGTGATCATCCAGGAACACCCGCTAAGTTTGTTGGAGGAAACTTGTACAGTATGCACAGGTATGATTTTGATCAGCCCTGATGTGCCATTCAAGAATAGAGCTGACAGCAGGCTGAGAATATCCCATAAACAATCTCAAAGGGTGCTGGAATGAGCCCGGAGCAAAGAATATGGCGGAAAAATGTTGTTGCTTTCATAGCAACAGGTAGGGAATGTGCCATGGTGCACAGGAAGGAAGATCTGCCCTAAGTATGCGACATACCCCTGAAAATACCTGTCAGCTGAGGTGCAAGTTGTTCCCACAATCAGCCACCGTCAGGTTTATGTAATATAGTGCATAGATCAAAGTTTTATACATAGATACTGGCCATCAGAGGAGGCCTGTGAGACTTCAGTTTATTACAGCCTTACTGAATCCTTTCTGTGAGAACAAATGCTAGAGAGCTTAGAAAGCCAATATAATCGCATGCTCTTGTGTATTTAGAAAACATTGACTTTACATTCGTTGAATTGGAATTACAATCAGGATACTGAGGCTGGGTTTAAAAAGATACAGTAAGTAGATCAATACCCAACCTCCCAGCCACAGCCTGTCAGAAAGGGACACAGTCCTCAAGAAAACAAGCATATCAGGGGTATATTGATGTGATTTATTGATTGATTGACTTATCTTTGAGGGCCAGATAATTAATTATGTGAATTAATCAGTAAACATTAAACAATGTGACAATACAATGTGGTTACCAATAAAATAACAGAGTGAAGTAGCCAATGAGATTATATTGTTGAGCAGCCAGTGGGACAGCCAATAACCGTAGCCAATGAGAAAACAGAACACAGTGGCCAATAAGAAAATGGAGTACAATAATCAAAACAGAGCAGAGAAAGCAAACAGATGTGACAACCCAGCATCTATGGCTACGTTCACATTACTTAATGCTCAATTCCGATTTTTTCCCCCAGATCCTTTCTGCCTTGACTGTTCACATTCATGTTTGTACGTGACCCATATCTGACATCAGTGTGAACGGATCTCTGCCCTGAAACGCCCCACATGCAACAAATAAACACCCCACGTGCGCGTTGGAACGACAACACCAAACGTCACATTTGTGAGACAGACAAAATGAATGACATAGCGGTGCTAGCGTTCATCTCCCAAATTATTTGCGGCGGAGGTCAGATCACAGTTTCTCATATGTTGAAGATGAGGGTGAGAAGACGAGGAAAAAAAGCCAAAGCTATAGCTGTATTAGCAGCTACTGCTGCTAGTTATGTGGAGAGAGAGGTGTGGGTGCAGGAGAGATATGAATTTCGATATGACCATTCTCACAGCGGTCCCATGGCCAGTGATCGGATATGTATCGGATTTAGGACCACATATTCCAAGATCTGATTGGAAAAAATCAGATTTTTGTGTCCACACTGCTCTGAAAAAAATCTGATCAATGTCACATGAGCAAAAAAATCGGATTTGGGCCACATTTGCTTGTAAGGTGAACGCAGCCTATGAAATCCAAGAGTTGTGCGATTGTAGATGAACAAAGC